>OX352773.1:245040976-245248750 GCA_947095535.1 Poecilobothrus nobilitatus | reverse complement strand
TATTTTTAAAAGCTTTTTTTTTTTTTTGGATTTTCTTCACAATTTCTCTATTATTTAATTTAAAATATTCATATTACCGCTACCGTTTGTAGGCAAATGTACTTGCACAACTTATTTTTTGTTTTACCGTTATTTTTTTTTATGGTTAACGGGTATAATGTTATCCTTACTTAGGTTTTTTTGTATACTAAGATTGTATTTGTATACAAGTATATAAAAAAATAAATTTTAGTGATTATTTGATTTCTGTTTTATCGAATTTTAATATGAAAAATGTGTACATAAAAACATGCACACCAATCTACATAGTACTATATATTATATATGTATGTATGTATATCAAGTTTTTTGCTTCAAAAAGAAAGTAAAAAAAAAATAAAAATAACAGGATCCTTTCGGGAATGATTTTTTAATAATACGAGTAGATATATACATTTATAGTATATAAATATGTATTTATATTATTATGTATATCTATTATATTATAATATCTATGTATACAGAAGTTTATTTTTGGAATTCACCTGTTTGCTTATATTCAATTAAAGAAAACAAGAATAAAAAAAAAAATTTAGGAAAAAAAAAATGCAGACTTTACATTCTATTATATATATATATACATGTATTTATGTATATATACTTTATATATGTATACGAAATATATTTATATGATTCTTTATTTTTTTTGTATAAATTATATACATCGTAATATTATTGTAATAAAAAACAAAAAAAAAAAAATTTAAAAAACGAAAATGATCTTTACGGAATTACAATGATTTTAAACAACTGAAATTTTTAGTATTTAAGTTACTTTCGTTCAGTTAACACTTACTTTTACTTACTTGTTATATATTATTAACATTAAATTTTATATATTATACATATATATATATGTATATATATATCTATATATATATACATTTATCACTGTTAACAAAAAAAATGTAAAATTAAAAAGTGCTTATAAGAAATAACTAATAAAAAAAAATAGGATTAAAAAAATTTAAGTTTAATATCCGTTTTAGAACAAAAAAAAAAAAAAGTCACCTCTTTTATTTATTGTTATACCTTTTTTTTTTTTTATTTTTATTTTCCTATTTTCAACGACTTTATGAAAGAAAAAAAAAAGAAAAAATAGTTTTATTATTTATAACTAACTGGATTTCAATCAAAGATGAGGATCTAGGACATAAAAAAGGATTAGAAAAAAAAAATTTTTTTTTTCATCCCTTTATAGTTAAACGGTAAGAATAAATTATTTTTGTTATTAGAATTTTTTTTTTTTTTCTTTTTTTCATTATTGTGTAAAAAACAAAAAAAAAAAATAATAAAAAGATGGGTATAAGTATTCAAAATAAGAGAAAAGGCATCAATATAATATTATGTTATATATAAAAATATATATATATATATGTATATGTATATTTTTAAATAAATGAAACAAAGCTTAAAATTATATATAAAAATAAACAAAGGTTAAAATTTAAAAAAATAAAAAAAAAAAATAAATTAAATAAAATAAAATTGAATAAGGAAATCTATATTAATTCTAAAAGTAAAATATTTAAATAAAGAATTAATTGTTTTGACTTAAGGACTATATTCACATATTTTCATTATATTGCTTTCAGATCTTTTTTAATTTATACAAGTGCATGGAGGAGGAAGATTTTTTTTTTTTACTTGATTTTCGAAATTTCATTAAAATATGGATTTATAAAAATTATAAGTTTTTTTTCTTCATTGTAAATTATGTACTTTGAATATTAGAATCGTTATTAAAAAAATGACTTTTTATTTATATTTAATAATAAAAATAATTTTTTTAATATTTTAAACATTATAAGTAACTTAAAATCAAATAATTTTAAATAATAATGTTTTATGCTGTTCTATATCCACAACCAATACTTTAAAAGTAAAGTAAGTAAAAATTACTAAAAATTTGAATAAGAATGTAAGGGAGGGTGAAAATTTAATTTTTCCATTCTTTTTCTTCTACATATTTCATTTCATTTTTTATTTCATCCTTTTTTTTTTTTTAAGTATAGTAGGTATTGTGTTTTTCTTTGTTTTTTTTGACTAAAATGAACATCTAATTTTCAATTTTAAAAAATATGTACATATATATATTTAAAAAATATTTTTTTGGAATTTTTTTTTTAGCTTTCCTTTATTAAAAATGTATATATATAAATTGTTTTTATAACATTGTACAAGTAACTTGACAGTAAAATAGATGTTTTGGTGTTTGATGAATAGATGTTTTAAACTTTCAATACAAAAATTTAAATCTTTTTTGAAAATTTTTGGTACCTTTTTTTTAAGATTGACTTACAATTCTCTAAATTCTCTAAATTTAAAATACCCTATATAGAAAAATTATTTTTTGTATGTATATAAAAATGTGTTATATATATAATAAATATTGTATTTAAGAAAATATAATTTAAAGTTAAGTAATATAATTTTTGCAATTGAGAAAGGTAAGTAAATTCAATGGAAAACATATTGAAATATTAGAAAAAAATAAAAGATTTATAAAAAAAAAAATAAAATCCTAATCTTTAATAATGTGCAAAGCAAAATATTTTTTTTTTTCATTCTTTTACTCTCACTTACTCTTACTTTACTTATCTTAAAGCCGTTTTACAATATGTGGAGTTTTATTTATAAGTTCTAATTTGATCGACTCAAAAGCCGACTCAAAATTAAAATCATATAATGTAAAAGCTTTAAAAATGACATTTGATAAATTCATTTGACATCATTTATTTATTTTTAATTAAAGAAATTTTCTAATTTTATTTGAGATTTCATTTGAGTTTATGATATTTGACATTTGAATATAAACTAAAATAAAAAAATAGAAAAATAATTGGAGAGCGATCGAAGTCTTCAAAATAAATTTGAAAATAGTGGAAAGATATTGTAAAAATATAATATAATAATAATAATTCGGGTATAAAAAAGAAAAAAGTAAATTATTATACACCTATAATAGCTAATAGTTATTTTCCGATCCATTTTTCTCTCTTTATTTACAATTTATTTTTGTTAAATTCAAGTGTTTTTATTTTGAAAATATTTCTTTTGATTTACCCAAATAGTCTAAAAAAAATAAGCAAAAAAATTTTGCGGCTTGATTTTTCTGACATTTTAATTCTCATTTGAGTTTTTTGACGTTTTTTATTTTTGATTTCTCATTTGAGAAATTCACATAGTTTGAAAATAATTTTACTATGTTTTTTTGGCCAGCTGTTTGAGTTATGAGCAAAATTTCTCACTTTCTAGTATTTCATTTTCTGCTGTTCTGTGTCATATTGTACGAGTTCTTCCGACATTTTATTTTCTTTGCGATTTCCGTTCTAAGTCTTGCCTGACAATTGTATATATTTGTATAGATCTTCGCAATGTGAATAACTCACCATTTTCGTTTTCTTATCTGTATATTAGAAAGCATACGAATGAAATGTAGTTCTCAGATCTTTCTCGAGTAACTTAATTCCAACAAATTAGTTAGTTCGTTAGAATTCTTTAAAAAATATTTTCAAATTTTTTTTTATTTGAACAATTTTTTAATTAAGATAAAAAACTTTTTTCGTAATATTTTTAGTTAATTAAATTCAATTAATTTATTTATTTCGAAATCCTACAAAACATAATTTAACCAATAACTAAATATTTTTGAATTTCTCTAGCACCATCAATTCGCTCGGATAGTAAAAACTGTTAAGAATGGTTTCATAAATTCGCAATCTACGGGAATTTTAGCCCTAGATATTGAAAAAGCTTTTGACTCTGTCTGGCATGACGGTCTAATTTTCAAAATGATAAATCTAAATTTTCCACCATACCTTACAAACATCATTCAAAGCTTTCTTAGCAAACGCTCAATTTTTGTAAAATTAAATGAATTCAAATCTACTGTAAGATCAATAAATGCTGGAGTCCCTCAGGGCTCAGTGATAAGTCCAATTTTATTCAATATCTTTACTTCTGACATTCCTAAACCCGTTAATTGTGAGCTAGGTATATTTGCCGATGATACAGCAATATTTAGTACACATAAGGACCCCACTACTATATCTCACAATTTTGGAAGAGGATATAATGTTGATATAATGTTGTTAATATAATCATTTTGATATATTCAAAATTATTCCTTCTCTAGTTTTTAAGTCATAGTATGTAAGTTTTTATTTTTAGTTATAAGTCAACAAAGGTCAAAAGAGGTTTTCAGTTCCTTTGCTCTTAATAAATTTGAATTAAAAATAATATATGTATCAAATAAACAATAAAAATTTTATAGTTTAGCTGTAAGGTGAAAACCGACCACTATATTATAATTAAGTCATTATAAATTAAAACGTTTGTAAGTTTGGAACAAGAAATAAATGAATATTAGTATTTAGTATTAGTATTGAACTTCTCAAAAATGTTCAATAATATTTTATAATAAAATTGAAAAACCATTTTTAAAAAATATTTTTTTGTTTTCATAATTATTATCATTTTTATAGAAAAATAAATTTATTTTTTTTTTCAATCGAATATCTAAATTTGTACTAAATTTCTAAATAAAACATATAAATATTTTTTTTGTAAAATGCGACACCTGTTTGATTTTTACATTTTTACGACCAACACAGTAAATTTTTTTTTATTTTATTTTTAATAAAAAAATACAGTTTTTTTTGTTTTTTTTTTTTACGTGTATAACACAAGCGTAAATAATTGTAATGAATAGGTAAATTTTTTTTTGTAAAAAAGCTCAATAATATGCAAATATTTTTCGTATTAGGTATAGTAAGTACATAGGTACCTACATTTTGTATATCTAAAAAAAAAAAAAAAAATCTTTAAATTTTTAATATCTATTTAATTTCATTTTTAAATTTTTTATTTTCGTTGTAATTTTAATTACAAAAATAAAAAAAAAAAAAAAATTACAAAAAGAAAACAAAAGATTATAGAAAATTAAAAGCTCTCAAAATTATTTTCGTTTAAAAAAAAAATTTTTTTTATTTTTCCTATGAAAACATTATTATCTGAAGAATTACCATTATTTGTGGATATTTATTTGTAAAAAATCTTTTTTATGGTAAATTATACACAAGAGTATATAAATAATTAAAAAGAATCTAATAATTATTTAATTATTTATTTTTCTATAATTTTTCAAAGTTTATTTTTCCCAAAAATAACAAGAAATTTTATAGTTGAATTTCATTTATGATTAAAAGTACTTTGAATGAAATTTTTTGTTTTTTGTTATATAATGAAATAATATAATGAAAATTATATGAATTAATAAATGGTTAACAAATCTAAGTATGTATTTATATTTTAGTTTTGTTTTTCTTTTCTAAAGAAATTTTTGAAAGTAAAGATTTTATTTTGTGAAATAATAATAAAAAAAAAATTTATATATATAAAACTATAAGATGGTTGTTTACAATGAAATTGTAAAATTTGTTTTAATAAAACTCCATATTTAAATGAAATTGGACCAGCCTGCGTGTCGAATGGAAAATATTTTAGAAAATTGTAAAGATTTAAAGTTATGATTGATAAAAAATTAAAATTTATAAACAGATTCGATTTTTTTTTTAACAATATAAAAGTAATAAATTTTTTTAAATATATTGAAAATTAAAATGAAATCATTTTTCTAATAATCGTTTATCCACGATATATAGAACATTTTTCAAGAAATCTTTGTTCGCCCATCCGTGGATCTCTTTTACTAAACTTTTACATGATTTATAATAGAACCATGAAATTTTAATCATGGATATAGCTTTCACAAAAAAACTTAATGTTGTGAACATTTTTTTTATGTAGCCCAACTCATTATGAAGCTATACAGCCCTTCAAAGTGGGGCAAAAGTCATATTTTCAAATGTGTGTATCACTGGTTCTACTTAATATGTTTTTAATCTAAATACGAAGTCAAACGAAACCTTCATAAATCAAAATAATACAATTTGTTTTGCAATTTAATATTTAAATTTACGGTTTTGGAAAATTTTGCTAGAACGCTTTTAGGTAGAACTCTGAAATTTTGAAAGAAGAAAGATCTTTAATAATTTACATCAGGAATAATTTTTGTACTTTCCCCTGTTTAGTAGTTATTAAGGGTCAAGAATTGAAAATTTTTCAAGCTTATGCTAAATGTCCCATTTGCTAAAAAGATTAATGTCAAATGTCTCATTTGCCAACAAGATTTTATGCGAAGTGTATTATTAGTATAAATTGAATTTTGTTAAATGCATTTTTATGTTAACTGGATTAATGCCAAATGTCTTTTTGTGAAATGGGTTTAGACCAACTGAATTGTTCGCATTTTAAACACCTGTAACGTAAACATCTGTGCAAATTTAACGTTTGTAAAACATACAAATTAAAGTTTTAATATTATATTTTTACGTGTGTTAACAGCTTTTTGTTCATTATTCAGGGCGATTTCTTTTCGATTTTGAATATTTGTGAAGTGTATTTGAAAAAAAATATTCTGTTTTGTTTTTTTTTTAGTTTTAATTTAATTTACTCAAAAACTACACAACTAATTAATATGATTGATACATCTCATCTGGTTCAAATGCTATAACTGTAAAAAATATTCAATTTTTAACATTGTTTCTATTCGTTTCAAATTTTCTCCCACATGTTATTAAGGTATCATTATTTTAGTATTTTTCGATTATGTATTTGAAAAAAAGCTCTTAAATTTTGTATAAAAACTGTTTTATTCTATATCTTAAGGTATTTGAAATAATAATTGATAACAAAAAAATAAGTTTTGGTCCCACGAATATATCCTATATTCAATCACCCTGTACATATACGGTTTCTTTAAAATGGAAAAAATATGGTTTTTTACAATTTTTTTTTAGAAGTGCGCAATAAATTCTTAAATATATTTATTGTGTTTTAGGAAATATCTTAAAAAACCTTTGGTTTAAAAATTTAGATATAGTTAAAAAAACAATAAATATAATAATACCTACAATTTATAATTAATATAATAAATTTTTCTAAATTTAAAACTAAATTATATTTGATAAGGTATAAGCAAAACTAATTTGTAAAAATTTACTAATGTAAAAATAAAAAATATAAAAACAAGTAATGGAAAAAAACAAGGGCTTTCAAAAGAAGCACATTTCCAAAATCAAAAAATATTCCATAATAAGTCTAGAGTAAAAAAGTAGATGCATATATTGAAAAATAAATTATGATAGGAAATCAGTTTTTGATTTGATTTTGATTTTTTTTTTTGGTACGAAAACAATTGAGAAAAATCAAATCACACTTTCATCAATTATGAGGTAACCCTATGTTATTAAAAAAAATTATTAACACAAACAAAAACATAACGTGGGAGCTTTAATTTTTGTATATTACTTCAAAAAAATGTAGACCGTTGCCCAAGTTACAGGTGTTTAAAAATTGAGAATTTTCAGTTTTTGACCCCGTACAGCTCCTAAACGAGGGCTTTTGTTCCACAAAATAAGTTTTTTGGTGATGTCTATCTGTAGTTAAAATTTCATTGCTTTATTTCAAACGATGTAGAAGTTTTGTAAAAATCCAGACGGACGGACGGACGGACAAACGGAAAGAGTGAAACTAATAAGCACATTTTTTCAAATTTTTTTGAAAATGTGCTAAAAAGGTATTCGTAGTAATAATAAAATCTAGGTTATCGCTAAAAATTGCTTTGGACTCTAAAGATTGATAATATTATGTAAAAAATTAGGCAAATATCGAAAAATTTTAGCGAAAAAAAAATTTTATTAAATGTATACATACATATATATAAATACTTATGTAATTTTTCGATAATTTGAAATTTCAACTAATTTGTAACTACATATGTAAGACCATAATTTTATTCTAGTTTAGTGAGAATGAACATTTTCAAATATGATATTACATTTTCATGTTTATAAAATGGTTGAAATAAATTTATATTTTATAGGTACGTGATATTTTTCTTTTAATTAATTGCTTTAAGCTATATAATATTAACTTGTAGGTGTACTTAAACACGTACATATATTATTTTTACGTAATAATGATTTAAAATGACAAAAATATTGATATTACGTCATCAATACAAGAAATATTATATTGAAAAAAAAAAAAACAAAAATTAATGTACGCACTTCGTATTTATATATATATATATAATTTTTATTTATTATTCATTCATGATTCTATTATTCCTGCATTTATATAAATTATATATCTTGAAATATAAAAATATATCGAAATAAATTATAATTATATTTTTTTTTAAGATATAAAACAAAAAAACAAACAAAATTCTATTGTTTTAGATTATTTACCTTTTGGCAATTCTAAAAGAAAACAAAAATTAGTAAGAATTTTACAGTTGGTTGGAAAATCAGGGTTATACACTTTTTCCAGAATCCAACTATAACATCTCTTCTAATTCAGAATCTCATATATCCATACATATGTTAGACAATATATATATATGTATGTATTAGATTCAATATTTATATAAAATAAAAATTGAGATAGGTATATATCTGTACATGATGTAATGGTGACAAATGGGTTAATTTCTAAATAAATAAAACAAAGCAGAATGTAAACCAACGGTTTTTAAAAGTGCACCAGTTAGACTTGCAACAAAATTTTGAAAATTTCATATAAGAAAAAATGTGAAAATGTGGACTTTTTTACAATTTTAAGGGCCTGTAACTCTAGAACCCCATACAACTAAAAGAAACCGTTAACATACTTAAACATATATTTAATTTTTTTTGTATTGTCGAAGAAAAGTGTACACAGGTGCCTAAGTTACAGATGTTTAAAAATAGCAAATTATTAATTTTAGAGCCTTTTTAAACAGACGGGGGCACAAAAATTTTCTGAGGAAACTTATACTAATTCTAAAAATTCTTTCTTATCTCAAAATTTCAAGTTCTTATCTAAAAGCGTGCCGGAGTTATAAAGATAGAAAAAACATGCAATGCAACGAATGGTGTTTTCAGATTAAAAAAATGTTAAGTAGAACATGAAATATACGAAATTAAAAATAGGGTTTTTTCATAGTTTGAAGGGCTCTAGTTCCGTAGTTCCATCTGTTCGTCAAACAGATGACCAGATGGACAAACGAACGGACAGAGTGAAACTAATAGGCACATTTTTTCAAAATTTTTTTGAAAATATGCTAAAAAATGAGTTGTTATATTTATATACATAGAAAAATTTTGAATTTGGGTTGCAATAACAAAAAAGGCTTTATTACTTAAATTTACAAAAGGCCTTATAGCACACTACCTTCAAAAATATTTAAATTTAATTGAAAAAAAAAAAAATAAATAATTTAGGTACTTAATTTTTAAATCTCACTATAATTTGGGTTCATCAAGGAAATCCCAAATACAAAATCCTAAATACAAAATCCCAAAAACAAAATTCCAAAATGCCAAAATTCCGAAATTCAAAATCCCAAAATTTCAAATACCAATATCCCAAACTATTTTCGTTATCATCATTCGTTTTGAATTTTTCTATTTTAGATGTGGGTCCATTTAATGAAAAAGAAATATTGATTGCAAAAATTGTACAAAAAAAATTGCAACAAAAAAGATTCAACATTTTATTCAAGATTTCAACTTTTTTAATTTATTTAAATTTGCTTTTGTATACTCTTCAACATTAGTTTTTTCTACATTTTTTGGTATTCAAGACGGGTTGGGTACGAAATTCCAAAAAAAATTAATAATTTAATTTTTATGACGTTTCTAAAATTTAAAAGTTACTACAAAATATTCACAAGTATGTATACATATATTATTAGAATTGAGTGACTCAACAAAATCTATAATTAACAGAGAACATTGACATTTGTAACCATAAAATAATTTCCGTTTTTTTTTTTTTATCAATGTATGCGTCAAAGAGTGTATGAATGTATGATTTTGATGATGATTTCGATTCATGTTCTATGATGTTAAAATTATATTAATAAAGTTGGCCTTTTTAGTTTTTTGTTAAAAATTGTCTTCTTATTATATTTTGCATTATATTTTAGCAAAAGTTATAACATATTTAAAGGACAATAAGCACTATAAAACCAATTAGTTTAATTTTACTATAAGAATAGTTAGGGAGTTAATTTTATTTATATGAAGATTTTTTTTTTTAAGCAATTTTTCATATTTTTGTGAACTATATGAACTATATTGTGAACAAAATGAAAATTTTCTTTCATGATATTATGTTATTTTTAATAAAAAAAAAATTCAATTGATTAGTTAAGTGATGGTGTATCATCGTACTAAGATAGATTTTTAAAGACTTCGTTTTTATGCAGAACAAAAATATATCAGCAAAGGAAAAAATATTTCATTCTGCTAAAAATCAAAAAACAAAAATAATAAAATAAAATTTTTAACTTTAAAATAATTTTATATAAACTAAAGACACAGCATATAAAACACTGTTGCTATACCAAAAACTTGTCAAACTTATACAATCGCCCAAGCCAGTAAATGTCTGATAAAAGTTATTCGAATTGGAATCCTAAAATACAGAAACTAAATAATTTATAACAAGAATCTTTAAATAAATTGTGGAACATATTACTATAATTTATATTCTTCGATTTACATTTTACATGATATACAAAAATTTAAGGAAAGAGTCAACATTTTTTTATTACAATCCTTAAATATTCTCATTTCTAAATTTAAATAAATAATAAAAAAAAACCCCCTGTATTTATTCCTATATTATTCTATACCATCCTTTCTTCGTAGCTATACTATATAGTGCCAAAATAGTTTGGGTATATAATTTCATTGTATTGACTCCTGGACAGAATTAGATTTAATGAATGAAAATCTCAAACTATCAATAAGTATAGATTGTCTTGCCTTTTAAAGATTTCCACCTCATCCATATATTCAAAAAGATAAAAATTAAAAAAAATATTTGTATGATTGAGATTTTGTTGTTTTATTGTAAAAAGTATGTATTCAATCCTCATAATAAATCTCTTGAATTTTTCTTTTTCATAATATGCTACTCTTCATCATTTTTATTTGGTCAGTTATTCTGTATTGTATGCAAAATTTGATTTTTTTCTTTGTGAGAGGGTTTTTTTTTTTTATATTTTTGTTTGGTATTATTGGAAACAAAAATTTACTTTCTTATACTTTTAAATAAATTATTTTTAGAATATCGATTTTTAATTTCTCTTCATTCTGATTTATTGGTTTTATTTAAGGTTTTTGTATAAAAAAATATAGGGATATTGATGGTAGATGTGTTGAGGATAATTTTTTTTTTTTTTTATAATACTTTTATATTGTTGTTATTATTAGATTTAAAATTACTACAGATTTTAAAATATTATTAGTTTTTTTAAATAAGATTTTCCAAAGAAAACATAATAAATATTTCATTGTAAATATTTAACACTTGTTGATTAGTTTTTTAAAAATTAAAATGTATTTTAAAATATTTCAGGTTAGGTATTATACAGAATGTTTCCGACTCAATGGTGTTCCTTGAAATGGGTGATATAGCGTATTATATACGTTTTTACCCACTAGGCCACCGAGGCCCCCGGAAAATAAAATTGATTTTATTTAAAGATAAAAAACAACTATTTTATGAATAAAAAAATATAGGTACTGACCTAAAAGTTTGATCAATTTTTAGGATTTAAAATTTTGGTTTGGGCGTTTACATGTTCCGCAGTATTCAATATTCTTCATAGTAATTTAGTATGGTCTATAAGTCTTTATCTATATAGACTGTTCAAACATTCAAATTTTTGAGTTTAACTTCCACTCTACTAGTAAAAGATTTATAGGTTTCCATTTGAATATTTATGAATTTCTTGTTTCACCGTAGAGTATTCCTGTTACGTAGAGATGAATTTTCTTCCTTTTCGACTTTGTTTAAAAAAAAAAATAACAAACAGTTCAACATTTTTAAATAAGGCATTTTTAAGTAAGGCTGATTACTATCATATCTGTAACTAATTCCTATTGTGCATAAAAATTTCACATATAAGAAACATAAAAAACATTTTAAAAAAACTAAAATTGTAAAAGGGAATAAAAAACAAAATAACAAGGAATTCCAATATTAGTTAAGTTATAAGAAAACCAAAACATGTTTTTTCCTAAGGGCGGTAAAAATCTTCCAAAGATACCAAGAATTCTCCCTTGGTAGTGTCAGATTTTTACTGACTACACCCATTTCCCCCTTTAGCGAATATAATGGAATATAAATAACTTTAAATAAAAACATAATAAATAGCTTAGAAAAACTTATAAAAACAAATAGAGAGATGATTGTAAAGGTTTTATAATTATAATTTAATTGCTGGGTTTGTCCAAACATTCATCAAAATATTTAAATTCTAATTAAATTAGAAGGCTCGAAGCTATTAGACATATAATTTTTTAGTAGTTATTTAGCAAGCATTAAAGCACCTACTGTACTTACATTAAAACGATTTGTTTTTCTATTTTTGATATCATTTATTGATGAAAACAATCATTCCGCTGTAGCACTACTGTGGGGTATTTTCATATTTGGTTTTTTTTTTTTGTTAGTTTTAGATGAATCAGAATTTAAAACTTAAAATCTAAGATCACATTTTGTAATAATTGAAGCAGTTTGAGAAAAAAGGTAGATTTCGTAACAACTGAAGTAGTGAAGTAGATTTTAAATTTCAAAAAATTTCGAAATAGATCTATTTCGATTGAAGTAAAGTGACAATAATGCGCTTTCAATAACCTCTGCTCAATGATATCTGAAGAAATTTATGCTTTTAAATTTAATATTAAATTCATATTTTATTGCATTAGGTATATAATATTTTAATGGGTTGGGTACGAAATTCCCAAAAAAAAAATTCCATTTTCAAAATACCATTTACATAATTCCAAAAAAACAAATTCTAAAAAGAAAATTCCAAAAAAACAAATTCCAAAAACAAAATTTCACAAAAAAAAATCAAAAATTAATGGAAAAAGGGTATAATTCTGACTTATATAACTTATTTCTTTTTTTACCTACATATTTCAACAACAATATATATATATTGAAAAAAGGGGGGGCTGCCGTCCCCAAATCCCACTAAACACATTATTGAAAATCTAATTTTGAAACCAACCATAAAAATCTCTCCTAATTCAGAATCGCACATATACATATATAAAAATATTTTGGAAAAAGGGTTTTATTTCAACTTTAACAACTCTGATTTTATTTCAATTTTAAAATTCCTCCTTATTCAGAATCTCACATATTTACATTTATAAATATTCTGTAAAAGGAGTGTAGTTCTGATTTTGTAACTAACTTTAAAATTCTTCCTAATTATTTTTTTACCAACATATTTTAATACCAAAGTATTAAAAATAATTATGGCTAAGCGCTCCCAAATCCCTCGTTTCATTTTCACACAGTAGAGACTCCCGTTCCCCCTAATCAAATTTTTAAAGTTTGAAGTTTAAAAACTTGCCAAAAAACTTTGTCATCAATCACAAAGAATATATGCATTTCATTTTGTGGACTTTTTTTTCAATATTTTGGAATTTTCCTATTTGGAATTCTTTTTTTTTTGGAATTATTTTTTTTCATTGTTTGGAATTTTGTAACTTTGGAATTTTTTTTTTTGGTATTATGACACTATCCCCATTTTAATATACTTTTCTTTTTTTTTTTGTTTTTTATAATAAAATGTTGAAGTTTACAAATTAATTTATTGAATTCAGGTTAAATTAAGTACATGTCTTGTAAATTTAATCTAATATGTAATATTAGGTTTTTTTTTTTTTTTTTAACGAAAGTTAACTTTTAAAGTGTCAAACTTTTTACTATACAAGTTTAATAAAAATCTATTTGATTTATATTATAATTTAATAAATTGTTTTTATTGTCATCAATTTTGTAAATTTTTAAGGCTATTTTGTAAAATGTTGCGTACAAACATATACATATATTATATATGTGTAAAAGTATGTCCTATATTTTTGTAATTTTGTTTTATTCTAAGAATAGAAAACTTCGTCAAAGTTATTATTATATAATTCAATTAGGTCAATAATTCTTTTAGAAGAATAAATTTATAAAAAAACTCTGATTTATTTTTGAAAAAAAAAAAAAAAAAAAACCGAAAAGACAAATTTTTGAAAATATACATACCTAGGTATTTATAAGATTTTTTTTTTTTGTAGATACTATTTTTAGATGTTTATATGATAAAGATTATTATTTAATGACGGTTCAGTTTGTTAATAAAATAAAAAATAAAAAAAAATTAAAATTAATAAAAATAAAATTAAAATTATTTAAAGTGTTAAAATAATTAAGAAAATTATGGTAAATTACATAAAGAATTTTTCTGTGTTTAACTTTTTAGATAGTTTTAGATAAAAGAAATCTAATATCCCCTGATTATCCATCTTCGATATTATTATAATAGATTTTCTTTTTTTTTGTTTTTTTGGTCAACTTAAAATCATTGCAGTGTGATGATCGGCTATAATATATAAAATGAAATTAATATTATTCAAAATTTTATCTACCCATTATGGTAGTTTGAATCTCTTTTACTTTTACATTTTTAAGATATTTATATTTTATAAAGTTATTTTACTCTTGCATTTTATATTTTAAATATACATATATATATAGTTTAATACATATTAAATATTAAGAAGCCATAATACTGATTTTTTTTTTCCTTTCCACTCTTATGGCATCCACTAAGCCGCCTATTCTTAAATTTCTTTTTAATCATTATTTTCAATAAGCCTATGATTATTTGGTTGAAAACATTGATGTAAAAGAGTTTGATACTTAAAAATTTTATTTGTGTGTCATCTTGTACAAGAATTATTTATTTTTTCTTTATTTTATGTTATGATATTATTTATTATGATATAAACTATTGCGATATAAATTACTAATATTAAATATAAACTGAACGGAATTTGAAACTGAGATCTTTTGATTAGCTTGCGAGTGGTTAAGTCGCTAAACAGCTTTAGAATTAGATTATTATTATCTAAGGGTTCTAAGTAACACTGCGATATTTTCATTTGGATCTATTGTGTCCCTTATAACTAAATTATTGTTGATTTTGTCTCTACTTATATTAATACTTTTTTTCAGCAATACTGTTCTCTAAGAAAATAAAGATCTGTAGAGAATTTATTATTTATTTGTGACAGTTCAGCTCAGCAATTTATTTCGCTCCTTCTTTTATTACAATACATTATTATTTGAGTTTTTACTGTTTGATCTAATTCTATTGTCAAGGTCCTTAATTTTTTTTTTTTTTCTTTATTTATTATTTTTATTATAAATTCAACATAGTTTAATTCTAGAAATTGAAAATTGACATTTATATAATTTCTTACAGAGCTTAGCAAAAACAGCTGTGTGGCCTAATAATTTTTTTTAGAATATACAGACGTGTTAAAAAACGAAAGGAAAAATTAATTTAAGATTCAATATTTAAAATTTATCTAAATCTAAATCTAGTATTTCAATATTATGTAACAATTTCAAATTTTATATTTTAAACAGTTTGCTTTATCTATTTTTTTTTTTTTGTCATTTTATACATTTTGTTTACATCCCAATTAACATTGTAACGTTTAAAACAAGTTATTATTACATATACCTAAACTATTTTGCATTATTATTTAACTTGCTTTCTTACATTTTTTTTATTAATATATTTATTAATTTTTATTTATTTTTTTTTAATATATTTTAAATTTTGTTACATATTAGTTCTGTTAGTATAAGTTTGTATTTAAGAGAAGATCCCTAATATTTCTCTTAAATAAACTAAACGAGGACATGTTTTTTAGTTCATTACTTAAATAATTAAATGCACTTAAACTTGTGTATACAACACTGTGAATATTAATATCAATATTTCGATTAAATAAAAAGTTATGTTTAATTAAATTGTTAATTATTTTAGAGGCTAGATAATATAACTCTCTTTAACAAATAACTTGGAAACTTAAATATTGAGCCGAGTAGAGCAAATTTGTAGGATGTTTATGATGATAGAAATTAATAATTTTTATTGCTGTCTTATGAACAATATCAATTTTTTTAATATGTGCTTGTGACGCATTACTCCAAAGTGGGTTTAAGTAAGTTAAATTAGAAGCAATGTATGACGAATATATGATGAATAATGTGTTTCTATCGAAGTATTTTCGAAGTCTTTTTTTTAATATAAAAATGTATGGAGTGATTTTTTTTATGACATGGTCTATATTTTCTTGCCATGTAAGTTTACTGTCTATTACGAGATCTAGATAATTGAAATTTTTTACTATATTAATATCATTATTTTTATATTTAATATTGTGGAAATTAAGGATTTTGTTATCGAAAATGAGAATTTTACTTTTTTTAATATTTAAGGACATTTTATTTTTGTCTAACCATTCTTCTATATTACATAGATCGTTTTGTATGGCCTATCTTAACTCTATTTCCGTGTCTGTGGAATATTTAATGACAGCAGCATCATCGGCAAAGAGCTGTAAGAGTCCTTTTAAATTTAGTCTTGCTATATTATCTATATACATTTTAAACAAATCAGGACCTAAAATCGATCCTTGGGGAACGCCTTTTTTTACAAGTTCCATGTTGCTTTTGATGCCATTGCAGCGAGTTTGTTGCTTCCTATTAGACAAGTAAGATCTGAACAGGTTTAACTGAGTTTCACTAAATTTCAATTGTGATAATTTAAAAATAAGTATATCATGGTCAACAAAATCAAATGCTTTTTGTAGATCTATAAATAAGCAAACTGTATATTTTTTGTTATCCATGCTTTTTGTTATAAAATTGGACAAAGCTAAACAAGCGGCCGCCGTGTTTGAGTTATCCTCAAAACCGTACTGATCTTTATGCAAAATGCCATTAGCGTTTATGCGAAATGTGTTAGTCTTGTTTTGATAATTTTTTCGAATATTTTTGAAATTGAATTTAATACTGAAATTGCCCTATAGTTTGAAGGATCTGTATAATTATTTCTAGAAGTGTATATTTAATTGTATATTTAATCGTCGTATATCCAACATTTAGATAATACACGTGTAGGTACTAGCACGAAATGAATAGAAATAACACATGCAATATAAAAATCCAAAAATAAAAGTTTTTATTTTTTATGAATTATTTTATTAATATGGAATCATATTAAATTTTTAATTTATTTTAAAATATTTTAACTTGGAATAAAGAAAATCTAAAAAGTTTAGGATTACTATAGCATTAAATTGGATTAAGCTTTGAACAAAACTGAATATATGAGCATTTATTTATAAATAAATATAAAATAAAGATAATCTTGTCTTTTTTAATCCTTTAGAATTTTTGTCTTTTTATTTTATTCTCGTAATTACTTATAATTTATAAAGCAATCAAAATAAATTAAATCTTTGTAAATGTACATCAGGATCTTAAGATTTATATGCATTTAATTTTTTTTGTTTTTTTCATTTTAAAATTATCTTTGCCAAGATGAAATTTTACTAGTTTAATTATAAAAATTTTTATTTTGTTCTTCTCTGGACTTTAATAATTAATTTTAGTTAATTAGAATGGGTCAATAGCATATTAATTCCAAGTTGTTATTTTTAATTGTTTCGGAGATATGAAGGTGGATATCAGTGGGAGTGGTAAATTTTACAAAATATTTGTTTCATATAACAATTAATATAAATACTGATTTGTAAAAAATTTTACTTCTTTATGAAGTCTAATGAAAAATAAAATATCCAGTATAGCTACAAAAGAAGGTTTTATATTCTTGGTACATTAAATTTTTTTTTTCAGAGCTTTAAATAAAACCTTGAATTAAAAAATGTTCTACATAATTTCTTTTTCTAGTTAAATGTTAAAAAAAAAAAAAAAGTCAATTTCTCTACCAAATAAAACTATTGGTAGCAAAAAAAAAACACATTTCAAAATCAGCCTTCTTCTGTATAATGTGTACTTGACATTCTTAGAGTTGCTCAACAAACTGAAAACAAAAAAAAAAAAAAAAAAAACTGTTGAATCAAGGTTTCATTGCATCCCATTGAAATGCATGTAAATAAAAACAAAAAAAGAACAAAAAATAAATGTGCAATTTTTCTTTTGTCCTTGATATTCACACAATGTATATATGTATTATATGTATATGTATGTTTTTAAAGTTTATTTTATACTATTTGTATAATTTTTCATTGGGAAAATGATATTTTTTTTTTTTTTGTTATTAAAATGATAAAAAAAAAAACTATTCTTTATATTCTGAAATCAATTGATTTTTTTATTTTTAATTTTTTTTTTATTTTAGTTTGCCTAACCACCACAAACAATATTTAGGAGAAGTAAATCAATTTTTTCAGGGAGAATTAATTTTTCATTTTCAGGGAGAATTAATTTTTAAGAGGAAAATTTTTGTTTTGATAAATCAAAAAAAAAAAAAAATATGGAAAATTGTTATTATACACAATGAGAATCTGATTGAGATATGAAACCAATTAATTTAGAATATCTGGTTTGATATATTGTTGTGCAATATATCTGGATATCATATAAAAATTTGATTTTTATGTAATTAATATTCAATGTTTGACTTTTTAAAGTACATTACATATAGTACATTATTTTGGTTTGAAAATTATATTTTTTTTAAAATTGTAAATTGTCTTTTGTAAAATTGATGTGTATAGGGAAAAATCCTCGGTGCCTTTGTGACCTAGTTGATAAGAGCGTATTAAAAAGACGCTGTAAATATCGAGCGGAGAGTGTGAGTTCGAATTCCACACATGTTGCAAGAATAATTCACCTTTAAGACTTTTACAGCCACGCAAGAAAAGCAAAGGCTGTGTAATTTTTTTGTATAATTTATGTGGCAGGGGACTAAAACTAAAAGAAAACTAAACTAAAACAGAAAAATATAATACATACATTTAAATTTTCTTTGCAAGAACTTTTATAATACCTGTATCTTGCGATTGTATCTAAGTTAAATTATTGATTTCTGTATTTTTGGACATGAATTGATAAACAAATATTTAAAATTCATATAAACATATTAAAAGAAAGGTATAATAAAGGCAAATAAGTGAAGATATTAATTTTAAGAGATATTCAGACAATATTTTAAACATTTTGAATCATTTTATTTATACTTTTCATAATTAATACATTTTTAGAAACACACTTTTTTTTAAATAAAAATTTGACTATATAAAAGTCGGATTAAAACTATAAAATATATTTACAGAATTAAAGTTTTTTCCAACTTTAAGCGGCTGTTGTTCTGTAATGAGTATATTAAACAACATTAATTTTTGAATGGAACCGATTCACGATTAAAATATCTTTGCTTCATTTTAAACGGTATATATAAAATTTTTATAAATAAACTAAGAGACGGACAACAGCAGACAGAGTGAAAGGATTTTTTATTTTTTTAAAATTCTTTAAAAAATATCATAAAAGGGATAATGGTATGATATCGACTCGATATTTAGCTAGAACTGAAACTCATATCACATAATCATTATTTTTCTTTTGTATGACTTTTGTAAAAGGTTTTAAGAGATATTGATTTTCAATTGAATTTATTAAAAAGAATATTTTTGTTATGATAACTGCTAACTGTTAGGTACTAAAACTATAATAAAATTAAATTTATTTAAAATTATAGGATAAAATTAACATTAATTTAAAGTAATTTTTAAAATTTCAAAACTTTTGCAGAAAAATATTATAAATTTTCTATTATTAAAAAGAAAATAAAAAATTTAACAGTTTTAAAATATTTTAAATTAATAAAATTTAATTTTATTTTTGTGTGAATCCAAAAATATCCTTTTTAAAATTTTCTTTAAAGTTTAAAGATTATATTTATATTTAAAATTCCTTTGGGAAAGAATTAAAATTAAATTTATAATGTCTATTTTCTATTTTTGTTTTTTTTTTTTGTTTTTGGTTTTTAATTCTTTGTTAGGTTTCGTTCTGGTTCAGTAATTTTTTAAAATAAAACACAAAACAAAAAAATAATAAATTGTATTTTAATCCTTTGGTAATTTAATTGACATTATTAAGCCAGACAAACTGTCTGAAAAGTTTTGACATAAAATATTGAAACAGAACAAAAAAAAAATTTCTGTTTTAAAATATATTAATTTTTTTTTTGTTTTTTTGTTTTTTTTTTAATCAGTAATAGATTAGTTATTTTGTAAAATGATGAACTTTTAATAATACAAGTAATAAGATTGAGTTAATACAAAAATAATATTTATTTTTTTCCATTTTAATCTTAAGATACATTTTAAGAAATGAGTCTACAATTTTTAATTGAAAAAAAATTTATCTACTTTGAATTTTTTTTCTATATATATATTATATAGTATGTACTTATATTATGTATAAATATATGTATGTATGTATAAATATTTTAGAAGATTCATATATTAAAAGACCATTGATATTTAAAAAAAAAATATCTAAAAGAACATTAAATTTTCCAAAAAAATAAAATAAAATAAATCTAATTTATTAGTTTTTTTTTTCCGTTTTATGATAGGTTTTGAGCTGCAATTATATATAATTACTTTTTCTTATTAATTACTTATATTTTATACATATATATTATGTTAAATAAAGTTTACTTCCTTTTACCATTATTTATTATATATGCATGTATATATACATTAGAATAAAATTTAGACTTTTAAAATAAAAGAATTAAAAATATGTTAAAGTTATGATTGATGAATTTTTTTTTTCTTACCTTTTACTCATAACATGTAAAATTAAGTTAACAGAAAAAAAAAGAAAAATTAAAACCCAAAGATGATAAATTCATGTTTCACTGTTTTGACATTTATGAAAATGTACGTGTAGATGTAATTAAAATAATATATTTTTTCAGTAAATCAAATGCGATTTCTGAACTTAAAGATGAAATACTTGTATATTATGATTTTAGAATTATCGTTATTCTTTGTTTAATTAATTTTATTAATTATAAAAATTTTAATATTAAAGAATCTCATAAAATAAACAAAAAGATCATTACCGGCCCATTCGACTAAAACAATTCAACTATTAACATTTAAAATTTAAAAGTTTATCTAGTTGAATTGTTATTATAGTTGGGTTTTAATGGAATTGTTTTAGTCGAATGAACCTGTAATCCAAAAAGATATTTTCTATACAAATTAACGTATTATATATTTTGTAATATCTTGTACAGTGTTATGTACTAATAATATAAAACTAATGTAATACTGGCCCATATCCGAAGGGAAAAGGTCCATTCAAATTAGGTAAATAGTAATATTTATATTACACATTTAATAAAAAATAAATAAATAAATAAATAAATATATATTTTAAAAATTAAATGTATAAATTTTGTAAATTTTAAGAAAATTTAAATTTTTAATTGTCTTAAAATTTTAATTTAAAATTTTGATATTTATCTTGAAAAAAAAAATTTGCTATTCTTTAAATTAATTGGAATAAATTTGTTCATAATATAATCATGCCTAAAAATATGCAATTATTTTTTTGTAGTTAAACATTAATATATTACAAAAGGGGCTTCGGCCACGTGCAAGATCATTGACTATATTCCGCGAAACGTAGATTATTCGATGTTGAAATTTGATAGACATATACCAGAAAGGGACAAAAACATTAGTAGAAATTATTGGTGGTTAGAAAACACCTACATAGAAGATTAAAATTATTTTTAATTATTTAGGATAAGTAGGATAGCATAGAGTAAATTAGATTTGATATATAGGTTAAGATATGTTAAGATAGGTTAAGATAAGTTAAGTTTTTATTTTAAAACTCAATAGAAATAAATTTGGATTTTTAAATGTAATTTTTACCAAAAAATAATAAATATAAGGATGTAAATTACCATGAAACATTCAAAGATTTATTGTAATATTAAAATATAAAACCTAAAATTAATATAATAAGAAATCATGCCATCTTAAAATTAATTATAAAACAAAGAAGTAAACTGATATTTTTAAATTTTTTTTTGTAAACTATATTTATAAGATCTAAATAAAGAATAAAAAAAAAAAAAATTCGGCGTATTAACCAAAGGGAGTGTGGGTTTGATTCCTGATGCGCAAGTCGTAAATGTTTTTTTCTTTACATACCCCCCTTAGGACCAAATGTAATGTAAAATATATAGTATATAATATAAACAATATAAATAATATTAGTATATAATTTAATAATAGTAAAAACATCTATAATGGCCTTGGAAGCCGATGGTTCAATAATATTGCATTACATTTATGTATGTAATATTAATATAAATAAATAAATAAATAAATAAAATCCTATAATGGCCTTAGTAGCCATTTCATGGTTCAATAATATTGCGTTACATTTATGTATGTAATATTAATATAAATAAACAAATAAATATATTACAAGATGGGAAGAAAAATAACTTTAATTTTGGAGCTTCGGTTGGCTAGTGGTTAAGCTCGTGTCTTATTAATCGAGCGGGTGCGGCTTAAAATCCTTCACATGTAGCAAGTCTTATTAATTGAAAACAAATCGTCCTTGATACCAACTATAGTATAAATATATAATATAAACAAAATAAATAATATTAATATGTAATTTAATAATAATATTTGAAAAATATTAAGAAAAAATAATACTATTAATTAAATTTGAATAAATAGTGAAAAATTTCATTGAAATTTCAAGTACTTTAAGATTTCTTTTTAATTTAACTTAATAAAAAATAACAATAAAAAACTTTGTATTTGTATATATAGAGTAATTGTGTATAGAGCATTAAAACAAAAAGCAAAACTAAAAATGAATTACTTATTTACATTGAAATAAACCAAAACTTTTGAATATTATTGTATCAATGTTACCATAATAACCAACTTTATTATTATTTGTCATAAAGTTTTATGTACGTACATAATAAGAAACCTACTTAGAATAAACATAAAATAAATATAATAAATAAATATATTTTATAAATTCAATATAACTATAAGTATTGAAAAAATCATACTTCATTTGTAATAAATAAAAATTATATAATAACTTATACATTTTATTTTTTGTAGAACTTAATGAAATAAATTTTGTTTTGTAATAAATAGAATATTGAAAGCAATAACAATATGAAATTCTTAAACACTATCAGAATATCCTTGAAATAACATTTTTACAAATACCATCACATACGATATTTAAGTTTTTAAGTCATTTTATAAAAAAATAGACATTCGTCTTGTATATATACGCTCGTTTCGTATATACATTTGTATACATAATAGAATTAGTAAAGTAAATAAAACATTTTAAAATTTATATAATATATATGTAATTTGTTTTATCAAATGCGCTGAATGTAATATAAATTACAGAATTTAAATAATTTCCATATTGTTTTTGTTTTTTACCTTTTCTTTATCTGGCATATGATATATCTAAATATTTTTGAAAAAAATCTTAAATCTAATTTATTCTTTTATTCTTGGTTAGTGATTTTATCTATCACAATAATAAATCAATAAATATCATATATCTATCTCATCATATATATCATATATTATATTTCAATAAATGTCATATATGTTCTGGAAGATCAACTGAAAATTTTACTAAACGGTTTTTTAATTATTTTTATTTTCAGACAAAAAAAGTTATCCTGTTTTAAATATATGATAACTTTGCGTACTAAAAGAATGAAACTGTTTAAAAGAAAAGTTAAGTCAGTCCTTTTCTATACCTTTGAAATGTTAAAAATTATCATTTCTATTACAAAAAATTTTACAGGCCCTAGATGAGTTCAACGAAATCTAAAATATTTGCTCTAACCACTGCTTACGAGGTCAAAGGATCAGAAGAAAAAATATAAAGTCATAAAAATATAACATATAAAATTGACTCAAATATTCTTCAAAAACTTCTTATCCATAATTACATATATCTTAATATACATTAGTTCAACTATATACGTTCTTTAAAAATATAGGTTATAGGTACATATTATCGTATAATTTATATATAAAAATATTATATAATTTACAACCAGTTTAATAACAAAAATATTTATTTAAATTATTAATATAAATTATTCATGAATTTTATTATTTCATTGGTAAATTTACACTTATTAAAAACGTTTTAAATATTTTTGTTTTCTTTAGAATATTGAAGGTTAAATTTATAGATAAAAAATGACAATTATAATGTAAAATCTTACATGAATATATCTGAGTTTACATATAATTTTATATATATATAGGTATGTAATATGTTTATATATACAAAGTTTATGGTGGCATGGCAATATTAAAATAAAATACTTTCATCTTGGTAAAAAAAAAAAAAAAAAAACACAAAATACAAAATACAGGGGCGTTCACACAAATACATATTTTCCGACATAAAATTTATTAGAATTCTCTAACAAAGTTTATTTAATCATTTTTTCAGCTGTATATGTGTATAACTATATGAATATACTTATATATATATATATATATTTTAGTTTGTTTTGAGTCGTTTTTAAAAAAGAAGTTTAAATCTGTTGTGATCTTTGTAAAACCTAAACCAAAACAATAAAAACAAGTTTTTGACCTAATAACTAAGAATAACCTATACATAAAACTCATCAACTCATTAATCTTACCTGATAACTTCCATACTATCAATAACATTCACTTCCACCTAGAACTTATAAATGAATAACCCACTCTTACAACATATAACCTATAATTTAAACTAAAACAATATGTTGACCTATAGTAACCAAAAATGATCTACATAAAAGCCATAAATCAAAGTATAGTTGGCGAGACAAGCTTGTGATTGATTGCTTGTGTAGAGAATGTCAAAGCCAATTTAAATATTTAGAAATTTTTAATGCTGATTAATACTGAAGATTTTAGATAAATTTTAGATTTATTAAAGGAAACATGGCAACATGAATAAGATATACATATTCTTCATCATCAATTTTGTAATCAAATTTTCTTCGATTGAAATAATTTTTATAGAGATGGGGTAGGAATGGTTGTATAGTGAAGTGATAAAAAACTAATCTAAATAAAATTTTAAGAAAAATTTAGATACAAAATTATTAACATATTTGGCATTGAAATCTAATATAATGGCATATGGTATTGAAACATTACTAAAGTTAAAAAATAGTTAGTTAGTTACTTTCAGTGGAAGTGGAATTTTTGTTGTGAATTTTTAAAATTAAAAAATTTTTGATATTCAGAATACTAACAAAAATAAATTCTATAAATATCGTAAAATATTACACTTAAATTTTATGAATCGTAATTGTATTGAACAATTTAAACTATAAAATAAATATTATATTCATATAAATTGTATTTTTTCTATCTACTAGAGAAGATTTGAGAGAAATGAAAAAGTTTTTCTAAGTTTTCTATTCATAACATAGCTCATATTTAACAGATAACATAAAAGATAAATGTAGAGTAAATCTCAATTTTGTTTATGGCTCAATAAATTAACTGAAAGGTTAGCGTGCTGATTTATTGAATATCCTGCTAAATTAAATAAAATCTTAAGATATTTAAATTCAACCAATTAATTGATCAACCAAAAACTGAATCTTAGTCAAATATGAATAATAAATTACTTGACTTAAGTAGATGTTCTATGCCCCCTAATAAGTAATTGGAAGGAGCCACAAAAAACTTTATTTATATTCTTCTAAATTAAGTAAAATTTCAAGGTATTTAAAATCAACCATGTACTTTTTAGTATAGTGTTGTAATAACGCGGTATATGTAATTTTGATAGTATCAGTAATAATTATCTTCCTGATTAGAAGTTGTGATTAATAAAAGAATAATAACTTAAATAATTACTGGCCCAATTTCAATTAACCCGTTAAAAAGTAAAAATATGAAAATTTAACGAAAAAAATTACATAAAAAGTAATTTGAAGGCAGAAATTTTGAAAAATAATACAATTGTATTAAAATTTACTTTAGAGCAATCGAGAAAACAAATTAATACCAGATCACCTTAAAAACAAGCACCTTATTCATATAATTTATAATATATAATATTTAAGGCGCCAGTTATAGCTATCATTGAAATGATTCCGGAAAAAACGTTTCATTGAAAACTTATACTTTTTTCCGTATAGGCGATTATAGCAATTAGAGAAAACTGTCAGTTAAATTATTTGTTAAATGGCAAATGACAATAATGAAGGCAAAGTAAAAATAAATGTAATTTAAATTTAAATTTTTGTTAGCGTTATTTCGATGTTTGCAAAATTATATTAATTTATTTAATTATTATTGGTAGAAAATGATACTAATAAAGAATAAAAAAAGATTTTTTTATTTAATAATGACATTGGCTGAATCGAGAAGAATAAAAAAGTATACTTAAATTTTATAGAATTAATTTTTTTTATTTTTACTTTTTTTTAAAATTTCCATTTTAAAACAAAATATTTTAAAACTAAACTTAAACAAAATAATAAAAAAACAAAATTTATGTCTAAACTCATTAAAATACAAAATCATCATGAAATATATCAAGAATTGCATCAGAATTTTTTTCAATGACAAACTGAAATGGGGAGAAATGAAACATATGTCATTGAAACAATTATATTTCATTAGCAAAATCACTGATTAGTTGTTCAGGAAAATAATTACCAATCCGGAAAATGATAAAATTGTTTTATTTTTTTAAATATTTAACTTAAAATTTAAAAATTCGTAGGCAGAATTTATTCTTTAGAAATTGTTTAAACCTTACATCAACACTCTTGTTAAATTTTATATGTCTTTGCTGGAAAAAAATTGAAAATAAACATTTTTCGGAAGCATTTCAATGATAGCTATAACTGGCGCCTAACAAAGAAATTTTGTTAAGTAAATTTTGATACATTTATAAACTATTCAAAATAAAGCCATAAAAAAATTTTCCTTAACAATATAAGAAAAACTTTTTTGCACCTTTATGCATCACTGTATGTTTAATTGTATATAAATCCTTCGATATATTTTGTCTAAGACTAAATCAGTTGAAAAACACCACGATACAATTTTCTTTTTATACTTTTTTTTTTTTCATTTGTTTGTTTATTTGTTCATTTGTGTTTTTGTAATAAGATACATATTTGTAAATAAACATATTTTAAGTATTTATGTATAGTATAAATACATTATATTTTTTGTTTTTCCATTTATACTGAGTCAATAATAATATTATATAGGTATAGGTACCAAATCAACAAACCTAGGTATGAATATGGATTTTGTAAGAGAATTTGTTTTGAGTTTGATTTTTTTTAAAATTTTTTTTCTGTTTAAAATATACTCACAATCTTTTGAATAAGGACATTAGGTAATAGTAAATTTTTTTTGTTTTTCATTTGTATTTTTATTAAAATTTAACTATGATCAAAGTATTTGAAAAAAATCATTTTAATTATGTAGTTGTAGATTGTAATTATAAAAAATTAATGGAATACCATTGTAAAAATATTTGATTTATTATTTACGATTGATCAGATGTAGAGAATGTTACTTTATCTAGAAATAAATAAATAAATTAATTAAAATATTGTTTATTGTTTTAATAAATTGTTTAAAAAAAATTAAGATTGTCTGAAATGATCTTTAAGATTTAGATAACCGGTTTAATTAATTTTAAAATTTAAATAACTTAAAATGTTATTGTTATGTAAATGTTAAATGTTAAATACAGAAGCATTTCTCTTTCTAAAGAGATTTTTTGCTCTTCTTAAAAGAAGGATAATTTTTCTGACACTCGCTTTTATGGTTGGTTGGTTGGTTTACGTGGCTGGTGCTGTCAACCATGACAAGACCACAATTAGCGCATTAGCACCGTTTTGCTACCACCTCCGTGACCACAAGGCTTAAATTTAGGCTATAACGGATTTAGTATCAGATCCATTTGGCGGCATTCAGGAACCTTACCATATCTGCAGGTTGCTTAGCCGCTAGATCTCTGAGATCGTTAAATTCATGGCTATCCAGAGCCGCTCTTCTGGCCCTGGCCAGCGCCGGGCATTTACACGTGAAGTGTATAATGGTTTCTTTCTCATTCTGTTCACCACAACTACGTCATGATGTGTTGAATGGAATACCTAATCTGGCCGCATGTTCGCCAATTGGCCAGTGTCTCGTGAAGACACCTATTGCTCTGGCTATGTCCCGCCGAGATAGTTTCAATAGGTTGTCCGTTCTTTTGTTGTCGTAGGTCGGCCATATTTTCTTGGTCGTACGGCATGAGGTTAATTCTTTCCACCTTCTTTTCGCTAGGGATAAAAAGTGTAGAAAGATATCTCTTTTAACGCTGTTTAGTGGTGGATCCACCTGTTCTTCCAGTGAAGCATTCAGATTGGAACCCCTCCTTGCTAATTCATCATCATGTTCATTTCCTGTGACGTTCCTATGTCCCGGAACCCACAGTAATGTAACATTGTATTGATAGCTTATATTCTTAAGCTCGTCAGAGCATTTTCTGACAAGCTTGGATGTTATCATCGCAGAGTTAAGAGCCGCGATTGCTGCTTGGCTGTCAGTGACAATGGCAATGCTTCCCCCCAGAGAAGTATTGCTCCTAAGTATTTGGCATGCTTTCCAGATTCCTAGCATTTCAGCTTGAAATACACTGGATTTTTTAGGAAGTCTGAAAGCATATTCTATTTTGAGTTTTTTCTGAATAGACACCGCAGTCCATTTTAGACCCATCAGTGAAGAGTGTGATGTCTACTTCACCCAAAGGGTTTCCTTGTCTCCATTCTCTTCTTGATGGAATCTTTACTTTGAAATTCTTGACAATTCCCAAACTTGGAATAGTGTAGTCTGTGGAATCTGGCAGATCCCAAGCTGTCGAGCTTAGAATACTGCTATGTTCATAAGGTTTTGTGCGCCAGTGCCCATTTTCTCTGAGTCTGACCGCACTACAACAGGCTAGAAATTTTATATGGGGGTCAACGGGGAGGAGATAAAGAAGTGCATCTAGTGCATTACTTGGTGTCGATCTTAACGCGCCCGTAATGCTTATACATGCACCTCTCTGTACCTTACCAAGTTTGGTTCGGATATACTCCTTCTCCAGCGCTGGCCACCAGACTAATGATCCGTAGGTAAGAATGGGGCGTACTATAGCTGTGTACATCCATAAAGCCATTCTTGGCTTTAATCCCCATTTTTTACCTAACATTTTCCTACAAGAATACAGGGCTACACAGGCATTTTTGGCTCTTTCCTCACTATTAAGTCTCCACTTCAGTTTCGTATCAAGTACCACTCCTAGGTATTTGACACTGGGGGCTAAATTCATATATACACCATCCAGTCTAGGCTTGGTGAATTCCGGTATCTTTGTTCTGTTTGTGAATAGCATTAGATCGCTTTTGTTCGGATTGACGCATAGGCCACATCCATTGGCCCATCTACTAACCCTTCTTAAAGCTCTTTCCATTATTACACTAATTATGTCAAGAAACTTTCCAGACACTAATACTGCTAGATCATCTGCGTATGCAATGGCTTTGATTCCCTCATCTTGAAGTTCTTTCAGTATTCTATTCATTACTAGAAGCCACAGTAGTGGTGATAGCACCCCGCTCGCTTTTATAGTTTCTAATATTGCATATAATCAATCACATCTTGATGTATGATTTTTGTCACAATGTGCAGTTGTTCACTGTAACATTATAGCTCATAGCCGTAGATTAAATTCTAGCTCTTAACATAAATTCTAAACTTATCTTAAATTTTAGCTCATTTTAGATCATAGCCCTGTTTTGGATTAAAAAAAGAACAAAAAAAATGTACATATATATGTATAATATAAATATAAGTAAAACATAAAATAAAATATTAAATATAGTTTTACAAAAATAATAAAAATAAAATATGTAAGTATATATCAAATTGTTTAAATCACACTGGTTGTCGAATTATTATTTCTCTCCAAATCAAAGAAAAAAACTTTTAAAGATAGAAATTTGTCCGTCGGTGCACAAAATTTCTACACCGCTTAAAATAGAACAATTAAATCTTAAAATAGAACAATCCTATCAATTACGGAACTACAGCCTTATAAAAAACCCTATTTTTAAATGTGTATATTTCAGGTTGTGCTTAAGATTTTTTCAATCTAAAACGCTAAACAACACGACGCTTATTTTTAGCTTTATAATTTGTTGCTTTATATTTACCGTTATGTGAAAAAAAATCTTTACAGTATTTTGCCTCATTCATAAATTCGGCACGCTGTTATTGTAAAAGAAGAAAAATGTTTTGAAATATTAGTATAAGTTAAAATTTGATTTATAATCGATTTGGAGTCAAAGTGTCATAAGTTGTATTCTCCATGTCGTCCATTACTATATATAAAATAAAAAAAATAAATATATACAAAATAAAATAATTTAATTTTTTTTTTCTATATATAGAGATGACGCCCAAACAATTTAAAAATTTTAATCTTCCATAATTTTTTAGAATAGTTTAGACTGGTTAATTTTAAGCTTACTGTACTTTTCAAATAAGTAAAAACTAATTTTGTTGTTCAAAAGTATTAAAAATAGCACAGACTCTTATTTTTCATACTTTTACAAAAAGAGTAAATGACTCAAATAAATACATACTAATGACCTGTAATTTTCTTACTTTCAACCTTTAATGAGTATTTTTGAGTATATTGAATTCAAAGCATTAAATAAATGTATATTTTATATTTCCTTGTGTATATTTCCTTCCCCATAAATTTAGAGTTGTCTCTAAATAAATTTCATCCGAAAATTTTTATTCCTATATATATATAAAACCAAATTTTATAATAAATACTTATAAGTAGGGGCTTCGGTAGCCTAGTGGGTAAAAGCGTATAAAATACGTTGTAAACACCAAGGGAGTGTTGGTGCGAATCCCGAATGCATAAAAGTTAACTCAAACTCAAATATTATATTTCCAAACAAAATCTACGAGTTCAAGTGTGGTTTTTAATTGACAAATTTAAATTTGAGTTCAAACTTAGTTTTATGCATACGATCCATTGCATCGAATGCATAGAACTGAGTCTGAACTCAAATCACACTTTTTCAAACAAAAACTATGAGTACATGATGTCGTTTTTGTTTGAAAATTTCGAGTTCAATGGTTGTCTTTGTTTTAAAAAGTGAGTTTTGAGTTAAAGCTCAGTTTTATGCATTCCACCCATTATCAGTTTACACTTCAATCATATGCGGATCGTTAAGATCTTATGGATGTGCAATTTTATGAAAGTGCATATAATAAAAACTCATTAAACTTTTGTATTGTTCCCAATCAAATGTAATAAATTGTTTTTATTTACATAAATCTAACAAAAGAAAAAATATATACTAACAAATCATATACATATATATATCTATACATATGTATATATACATATTCTGATCATATTATATATTTATTCTTTTAATTAAATTTTGTGTATTTTGTAAAAAAGTGTACATTACTTGTTTTATTCTGCAGTAATTTGTAAATATTTTCTTTTTTTGCTTTGTTTTTTTTTTCTTTATATTTTTTTCTTCAAATCCTCTAATTTTCATATATATTTTTTTTAATAATTTTTATTTTCATCATCATGAAAAACAATTTTGAACTTTAGGTAAAAAAATTTTTTTTTTCTTGTTTCAGGTTGCTTTTTTTTTTATGCACCACAAAATATGACAAAATTGTTATATGTGGTAAAAAATTATTTTCACTTCCTAACAAGAAAAGAAAAAAAAAAATATAAATTTAATTGTAGGGAAAAGAAAATTGAAAGGAATAGAGAAGAAAAAATAAAGAAAGTATAGAATACTGTTGAATGGTTAAGACTACAAAGTAAAAATGAAAAAAAAAAAACCAAATGATAAAATAAAAATAAAATCGGAGGGAAAAAAAACCAAAAAAAAAAAAAAAAATAAGGATTTTTTTTTCTCCTATGATTTGAAGATTTTATTTTCTTTTGTGTGTTTGTTTAAATGATAATAAGAGGCAACAGTTCGCGTATTAGTCATTCTTAAATTTACTGTAAAAATAAAATAAAAAAGAAAAAGGTGGGTGATCACTGAAAGTGTGGTGGATTTAAAAAAAAAAAAACAAAATGAAAATAACAAAGAAAAAAAATTGATTTTTTGGTGCCTTTCTTGCGTAAATAAATCTTACAGATGATTATATAAAAAAAAAAGTACGTTAACTTTTCTTTTAAAATGAAAACAAAAAAAAAAAAAATAAAAAACGAACGAGCATTATCATTTTATTCACCATTGTTTGTAAAATAAAAAGAAAACAGTTTAATACAACAACAGCAGCAGCACAGATTATTTTTAGGATTCTTGATTTTTTAACTAGAGTAGAAAATAAAAAAAAAAAAAAAAAGACAAAAAAAAAGTTAGACAAAACGTATTTTTTTATTTTTCTGAAAAAATTTTTTTTTTTCTGGAAATATTTTAGGTCGAATGAAAATTATTGATTTTTCAATTTCTTTTCATTTGTTTTTATATTAAGAAAATTTTTTCTTAAGAGGCATTTTTTTAATTTTAATGAAATGAGTATAAAGAAGAGTATGTATCTTTTCTTTTTTTATATTAAAATAAATTTGAGTATATGTATTGTATATATTTATATATATATATATGTAAATAAATATGTGTTTATAAATAATATAATAAAATACATAAGTATATAAAGGTAAACTTCTTTAAGATAAATTCACAACATAAGTATATTTTAAATAAAATTATAGTCAAGAGAATTATTTTTGGTTTCTAACAGAAAGTACAGTGGTTCTAAATTAAGGTTGTACCGATGTATGTACGTATGCAAAAAAAAAATCTTGAAGGAAATTTGAAGAAAATACAAAGTCAAGTCAAAGAAAATACAAAGTTAGTTTTATTTCTGAACATGAACATTTTTTTTTTTTTAGTGCATTTCTCTTCCACATAAATGTGAACAGGAAATTACACAAGCCTTTCCTTTTCGACCTCAATTTCGAACCCCCAATTTCGAATCCTTTGTGTTTACAGCGTATTTTATATGCTCTTACCCACTAGGCTATCGAGGCCGCTCTGAAATTTTAATTATAATTAATATTCCATTTTATAAAGATAATGACGATACAGACAAACTTTTATATTGGTATCTAAGTTTAGATTTAATTATTCTTTAAAAGTAATTTCAACACTTTGCACTATTTTAAACATTTTATAATAACTAGATAAAACAAGTAAATGTAACGGTAAGTCGATGCAACCGACTTATTAATACCCTACACCTGAATAATTCGAATTAAATTAAAAATCCGTAAGGTTTTTGGCAGCTGCTTGAACTTCTTTCCCTTTCTGCCTTATTCAACTCGAATTTCAGGAACGTAAAAGAGGCATCCTCTTGGGATATGCTTGACATCCTTGTAAAAAATTTCAAGTTTCTATCTTTATTAATTTCGAAAATATGCTTGTTAGTCCTTGGGACGCGTGTGTCAGGTACCCAAATTTCCACTCCAATTTATCAAATCCATCTCAGGGACATAAAGAAAACATGCCAGAACACCATTGTACTAAATTTAAAGGTTCTACTTTTGTTGGTTTTGGAGATATGCTCGTTTGCTCTTGTGCTCATCCGGTAGTTTCCAAAATACGAATCCATGGTTCAAATTCTTTCAAATGTCACTTTCCAATTTTACAGAAAAGGAAACATAACAGAACACCCTTGTACTATAAATAAAGGTTCTATCTTTGTTGGTTGTGGAGATAATCTCGTTTGCTCTGAGGCTCGTTCGGAAGCTTCCAAAATCCGAACCCATGGACCAAATCCTCTCAAATTTCAGAGACTTAAATCAAACATGAAAGAACACCATTCTGCTAAATTTAAAGGTTATATCTTTGTTAGTTTTGGAGATAATCTCATTTGCTCTGGGGCTTGTTCGGAAGTTTCCAAAATTCAAACCCATGGACCTATTTTGTCCAAATTCGAACTCAGTCTTCCTTTCATAATTAGTAACCTGCTATATAAATTTCATCAAGATAGCTTTACTAGTTTTTGAGTTATCATGCGAGCGGACGGACGGACGGGCATCGTTAAATCGACTCAGGAGGTGATCCTGATTCAGAATGTATATACATGTCCCTATCTAACTCGCTTCCTTTTGGTGGTTAAAAACTCCATACCAAAGTTAAAATACCTTATACTTTATGTGTAGGTATACAAATTTAAGAAAGAAATAGACAAAAAATAACAATTAAAAACAAATTAAGGTGCAATAATAGTGATTTTTAGGAAAATATAAAAAAAAAAATTCTCGATCCCGGAAAATTTTTAATAATTTAGTTTTTCTTATATGTACTTATGTGTACCAGGGTTTAATGCTTAAAAGAAAAAAAAACAGGGAGCAGTATCTAACAGAGAACTGAAACGAATCAATTTTTCATTTTAACTATGAATTTTAAGATTTGTTTAGAATTCGGAAATTCCTATCATTATTTTCAATTAAAAAAATGAAAAATAAAGTAAAGACTGCTTCTTTTAATGTGATAATAATTACATGTGATAATATATTGTTGTGTATGGCACAATAAAAACAGGAAAATGTTATGAAAGTTTTCAAGTTAATTCAACAAGGCAGCATGCAAAACTAAAGGTTTTTAAAGAGACACATTTTTTTTTTTTAGTGCATTTCTCTGCCATATAAATGTGAACAGGAAATTACACAGCCCTTCCTTTACAGCCGTGGTAATAAATGTCGTAAGGGGGAATAACTCTTACGATCTGTATGGGATTCGAATCCACACTCCCTCGGTGTTTACAAGGTATTTTATACGCTCTTATTAGGCCATCGATACACATTTTCAAAAAGGCAAGAAATAGCATTCTAGAGTTTTATCAACATATTTTATCAAATTTTTGGCGGCAAGTACAAACATTTTTTCTGAGTTAACTTATACTAATTTTTAAAGATCATTGTCCCCTCAAAATTTCAAGGTTCTGACTAAAAGTATTTCGGAGATATTGAAGAAACAAAATCTTACAAAATATTGTTATTACATAATGGTAAATTTCCATATTAAATTGTAAAAATTTATATAATTTTTATATTAATTTATAGGTCCTGTCCACACTGTATGAACAATGCAATCTCTTTTTAATGCACTTCAAATCTGCTTGCCAACAAATAAACTAATTTTTCTCAAGGTCTCCAAAACTTTTTTTGTTGTATTTTTTCAATCTAAATTTCTCTGCTTTAATTTGACATTCCACTAACACAACAAAAATTTAATAAAAATATTTTTTAGTATCAAATTTTTTTTTTTTTTGCTATTCATAAATAATGATTCAATTATAAATTTGAAAATGAATTTTATGTGGACATATACAATCATATTTCCACAAAATGTAACTGTCAACAAAAATGTATTGTGGACACGTCAAAAGTGAGGAAGTCAACAATGCAAGAAGTGAAACTACCACCATTATAAAGCTTACAAAATTTTCTACCGTTTTTAACGATTTAAATGATAGTAAGTAGAATCAGAGACATATTAGACACATTTGAAAATTGGACTTTTCTAAAGGTTGAAGAGCAACAGCTCTATAATAGAGGTGAGGCTACTTAAAAAAGTTATTCCATACAACATTATTATACCCTACACCTAAAGTATAGGGTATATTAACTTTGGTATGGTGTTTGTAACCACCAAAAGGAAGCGTGTTAGGTATAAACATGTATATGTATTCTGAATCAGGATCACCGCCGGAGTCGATTTAGCGATGTCCGTCCGTCCGTCCGTACGCACGATAACTCAAAAAATAATGAAGCTATCTTGATGAAATTTATATAGTAAGTTACTAATTACGAAAGAAAGGCTAAGTTCTAATCTGGACAAAATCCGTCCATGGGTTCGGATTCTGGAAGCTTCCGAATGATTCCGGAGCAAACGAGATTATCTCCAAAAGCAACAAAGATAGAACCTTTAAATTTTGTACAATGATGTTCCTTCCCGTTCGATTTATGTCTCTGAAATTTAAGAGGATTTGGTCCATGGGTTTGGATTTGGAAGCTTCCGAACGAGCCCCAGAGCAAATGAGATTATCTCCAAAACCAATAAAGATATAACCTTTAAATTAGGCAGAATAGTGTTCCTTCATGTTTGATTTATGTATCTGAAATTTGTGAGGATTTGGTCCATGGGTTCAAATCTTGGAAGCTTCCGGACGAGCCCCAGAGCAAACGAGTATATCTCCACAACCAACAAAGATAGAACTTTTATTTTTAGTACAAAGGTGTTCTGTTATGTTTCCTTTTCTGTAAAATTGGAAACTGACATTTGAAAGAATTTGAACCATGGGTTCGTATTTTGGAAACTTCCGGACGAGCACAAGAGCAACGAGCATATCTCCAAAATCAACAAAAGTAGAACCTTTAAATTTAATAGAATGGTGTTCTGGCAAGTTTTCTTTATGTTCCTGAGATGGATTCGATGAATTGGAGTGGCAATTCGGGTAGCTGACACAAACCTCCCAAGGACTACCAATCTTCGAAAATAATTAAGATAGAAACTTAAAATTTTATACAAGGGTGTCAAGCATATCCCAAGCGGATGCCTCTTTTACGTGCTTGAAATTCGAGTTGAATAAGACAGAAAAGGGAAGAAGTTCAAGCAGCTGCCAAAAACACTTATGGATTTTAAATTTAATTCGAATTATTCAGGTGTAGGGTATTAATAAGTCGGTTGCATCGACTTACTGTTACATTTACTTGTTTTTTTTTAATCCATACTTGAAATTTCATTACTGCGTTTTAAACAGTGTAGAAATTTTGTAAGTACACGGCCAGATGGCTGCAATAAACAAATTTAATTAGAGCAAATAGCAAATAGATTAATTATCTTTAAAATAAAAATTCATTCTTAGCCATTTTTATATGGAATTAAAATCTACTGTCTAATACACTAATATCTTATTTGAGTATATTAATTTTGGAAATTATTCTATAAAAGTCTTGATATAAATCCAATATCCCAACATGTGCCTTTTTTATATACATACTTATTTTCGCCAGAATTATTTAACTTTTAGGATATATAAAATAAATTTTTGTAATAACATCTTTACGCCCCTCTGTAACAGTGTTTCAATTACATAATACAAGATAATTAGAATAGAAAAATCTAATGATAGAGTTTAATATTTTCAAATTCTTCTGTATTGATAAGAATCTTAAAGAACAAAAAAAAAATTTTTTTTTTATGGTCATAAAAGATTCGAATTAAAAAAAAAAAATTATTTTTCAGTTTTTTTTTTTTTTTTTTTTGCAAAATTTTTGACGTAAGACTGTAGAAATGTTCTTATGTTTTCATTATTATTTCATAATATACATATATATATATATTTTTATTTCTTACAGGATTATTGTATTAAATTAAAACAGACAGTTGCTTTGATCCTCCGAAAAATGTAGGTTTGATTTTGAACAACAAAAAGTAAAAAAAAAGGAAAATAAACTAAAATTGAAATGAAAAATGAAAGTGGCTGGTAGAATATTGTTGTTGACGATGGTGATTTTGTTTTTTGATAATAATTATGAGTGGTATGATTGGTACGTTTGGTTTTTATATGGTTGAGGAAAATATAAAAAAAAAAACAAAAACTGACAACAGAATTATTTCATTTTTATACCCGTACGATAAGGATCGGGTATATTAAAATAGCTCCGCCGTTTGTAACACCTCGAAATAAGCTAGCTAGATATACCTTCAAAGGTATTGACCAGATTAGAATCAAATTCTAAGTCGATTAAGCTTTGTCCGGACGGACGGATCGTCTGTGCGTCAGCAAAATAACTCAAAAACTAAGAAAGCTAGAATCTTGAAATTAACACAAAATATTCTTACAACAATTTGTAGGTTCCCTTTTTTTTTGATTGATATCCGACCAAAACTTCGCGTAGCTCTCGAACACTTAACTTTTAGATCCCCATATTTGTTTTGAAATAGAGCCATGCAACTGCTTATCATAAAAATATTAATTTTATTATTAACTACTTTATTCTGTAGCCCCACCCTTTACGGAGCTACAGCTCTCCAAAGTTGGAGAAAGCTTTATATTTAAATAGTTATAACACAAGTTGTATAAGGTATATCTTCAATTTGAAAACGCCAAACAATTAATGATTTTATTAGCTTTAAAAATATATATACAATAAATATATACTTGTGGCATACACTTAATGTACCGTTATGCGAAACTCAAATTTTGCAAAATTCTTGATTCCTTCTACCTTCCAAACGGTTTAAGTTAGAAACTTGAAATTTTAAGAGAAGTTAGGTCTCTAAAAATAAGTATGGATCATTTTAGAAAATATTTTTGTATCGTTCTCCGTTTCGCAGCTGTATGGGGTCAAAAACTAAAAAATTCCTTATTTTTAAACACCTGTAATTTGAACACAAACAAATTTTTTTTAACGTTTTTTTTTGCAATTTTTTTTATACTATAATTTGAAATTGTTGAGGATGATGCCTAGTACAAAAAAAATTAAATAAATAAAAAATATAACGGTTGCTTGAAGAATTTATATTGAAGAATTGATATTAGTATACATATTTATATAAGTCACGTTTAGTTACATATCGTATATGTCACTGATGAATGAATGATATATAATACCTATGTATAGTATAAATTATTATACATTTGCCGCTTAGTATTAAATGGTACTGTGGTTCCACATATGTTGGAAAAGTTTTGGATTGATAATCGTTATGTGGAAGGTTAGAATCTGCTTTTGAAGAATGTATAAACATATAGTTTGAAAATATGTATAACTCATTGTTCTAGAAATTATAAAATTCACCCAAATTATTTTAAAATACTAAAAAATTAAAAAAATAATATTATAAGCAGAGTGACAGGTTATGAACATACTAACGGTTCGTACGGGTATCTAAGAGTTGACAAAGACAACTGTATTCTTCCTCGTTTTTTTTTTAAATATTATTTTAGAGATATTTATTGATATAAAAAAGCAAAAGAATAAAAAAAAAAAATACTTTTATATAAATATTATGTAAGGATTTCCTGAGGATATTTAAAGAAGAAAAACAAAGTTTATTATTTAATATGTCATATTATTATGTTTGTATATTTATTAGATGGTACTATTAGGACTATTAATGTCTAAAGTGATGAGTGGCAACAAATTATTGATAAATAATACAATATAGAATTATTTTTGGTTAATAACAGATATTTTATGTTTTTTATTTTAAACTTTTATCTTACATTTTTTTTTTAAATAATGAGCATAATATAAAAGTTTTTAAATTAGCATTTAATAACTAATTTGAATTGATATACTAAGAGGAACTAATGGTTCTTTGTTAACATAGTGATATACAAATTTGGAAACTCATTGAAAAAAATTTTAACAAGATTAACTATATTGAATAGATTTATAAAAGAAAGTAGTTTAAAGGCTACTAAAGGTTTAATACTTTAAAGGCTTAATACTTTGAAGATTTGAGATAAAATAATCGCTCTCCCAACAGAAAATATTCGATTAGTTTTGAAAACGATGTAAAAAGTGTTCGAATTTATCAGCCATCGAACGATAAATATAATTTATATGTTTTATAAAAAGGTGTAACTAAATTCAGGGCATTAGAACATTTCGTTTTTAGAAAAAATTCAAAATAAATCAGAATTATTTATGTAACGCTATAAAGCAAAAAAAAAAAAAATCGTTTAGCAAATTAAAGCATATTTAAGATTAAATTAATATTTTAATGAAATATTTCTGTTTTCAATTTTTTTTCTTTCCACTGCTATAGGGAACATAGGATATCCACGAAATCATTTATTATTCTATATACTTATTCAAATGCTTCTGTCTTTCGAATCATTAGTTTCACTAAGCCTTTGATTACCCAGTTCTGTTGTAAACCGTATTCCTTGTGTACATATTTCTCAAATGTTAAAAGGAAAAACTTGTAAATTTTTAATGTATTTTAATTTCTCCCATCCCACTTTTATGTCTCAGGAGCGACTATTGTCAAAAAATATTCGTTGTAATTTACTGGAAATTTGCTGTTTACTATGTTTACTTTTTCGAATTATATTTTTTGTTTATATTTAGACCAAAATACTATAACTATAATAGTTAACAATCTAAACAAGAGTTTTGAGTTTCTTGAGTCTTCTTCTTCATTTTCGTTTTTGGGTGTCCATTTCTACAAGTTCGACTTCATCAGCAACGTTCGGATACAACAAACAATTTCTTTACAAAATCGTATTTTAAATTATATATTATTTGTAGTTAAATCTTGTTTTAAAATTTCAAAAGAAGTGAAAATTTTCGGAAATAGGCTAAGAGACAGACAGACAAACAGATAGAGTAAAAATCAGTGAGAACATAATAAATTAATTTCTTGAAAATATTCTAAAAAAAAAAAAATTAAATTAAATTTAATTCTTTTATGTTTTTTTTTCAATTCTTTTAAATTGCTAAACTTTTTAAAAATTTCAAAAGAAAAATCTTCAGATACTATTCTTTCTAAATTGCTAGATACTGCAAGCACTTTTTGACAATTCAATTGAAAAATTTAATAAATAAATAAAATGGATTAAATTATTATGTATAAAAAAGTTCAAAGTGGGAATATTATTTTTAGTATTTTTGTTTTTTATTCAACAGAGTATTGAAATTTATAAAAAAATATTTGAATTTATGCTATTCGTTTTAACATTAATAAAATTTAAACTAATAAAATATTAATAATAATATTAATATGTGCTGAGTTTAAATTTAAAGTGTATTAATCTTTTATGATATTGTTCTGTTGTCTTATTCCTCCTACATTTTTTTTTCCAATTCTTTTTATTTCTCTATGAGTTGTTGTTATTTGAATGTAATATGTTCAATATGTTGTATTGCTAATATAACCATTTTATTTATTTGAGAATATTTGTTAACTGAATAAAAATATAGAGAAGGCGTTTGTTGGATATGTTCCAAGAATAAAAGAAAACTGTGCGATAAAAATCAATGGATTTTAAATAAAATATATATAGTGTTCGTAGCAGAGACAGAACGAAATTAAGATTTAAAGAAGAGTTGGAGCAGGATTGTTGGATTAAATTGTGTTTAACCAAGTGGACAAGAGTTAATCAAGATATGGACCAATTATGATTAGAGTATCGTACAGCTATTGAATAATAAAACGGCATTAGTTCGATATGTTGTAAGAATCGAAGAAAATTGTCCGATCAGAATCAATGGATTTTGAATCCACTACTTATAATCTTTGTAGCAAATATAAAACGTAATTAATATGGAAAAAAGATTTGGAGCAGGATTACCGAGCTTTTTGTTTATCAGGTAAAGGAAAGCTGTTGTTAGAAACAAATTAGATACGAATTATAAGTATCATACAGTTATTCAATAATAAACGATAATAGTTGTATATGTTGTAAGAATGGAAGAAAATTGTGTAATTAAAAATCAATGCATTTTGAATCCAATACATATAGGTTCGTAGTGGGCGTTCCATAATCTCGGTTTAGTAAATCCTTTTTTTAAAATCTCGTTTTTACAAAATCTCGTTTTTAGAAAATCTCGTTTTAGAAAATCTCGTTTAGAAAATCTCGTTTTTTATTGAAAAATCTCGCTTTTTTAAAAAATCTCGTTTTTTTTTATATTTGTTTTTTAAGATTTTTTCTTGTATCTATTATAAAAAAATAAAAGAAAATTGGAAAAATTTATATTTTTTCAAATTAAAAAAAGGCGGCGCACTTACGTGCGTTAATAGAATAAAACCCAATATTTTTATTCAAAATGTTGTCAAAATGTTGTGTGCACTTGCAGCCAAAATTGTGTTGTCCTGGGCATAGGAGGACAAAAAAAAGAAAAATAAAAACAAAATTCATTTCATAAATAAAATTTATAATAAATAAATTGTTCAATAATATCACAAAAAAAAATAACAATTCAATTTTTATATTATATGTTAAAAAAAATGTTATCACATGTGAAAATCTGATAAAAAAAACATGTGAAAAGATTTGTTTTTTAAGTTTTCTTTCTTGTATCCTAAAAATATGCAATTACTTTTATGGTTTAATGCACAATATAACGACCTATTAACAGATTCGAGTTTTGAACGCGAAAGTGAAAGGACGTAGCTATAACACAAAAATTCAATTAAAAATAAAACATCACAAAAAATAACAGAAATTGCTTTTCTTTATTTTTTTCTGTTTTTATTTTTTTTTTTCTTTTTTTCATATTATCTTAAAAATTGAATCAAAAAAAAAAAAAGAAAAAATTTAACACTTGCTATAGTAATAAGTAGTAAGTTTCCATATAATTGGACTCCTTTAACAAAGGATATCAATTATGGAAAATGATATTAATTTACCCACAAACGGATTGAAAACTGCTGTAAATCAAAAAGTAAACGAAGTTTTGAATAAAAGCATTTCCAAGCCAAATACTAAAATGAAACAAAACAAGGAAGTTCGTGAATTAAAATTAATTATTGAAAAGTTGCAAAACGAAAATAATAAACTTATAAAACTTTTAAAGGCCAATAATGGTGGTGAAGGGCCAAGCTCAAGTGGAAATTGTTTTCTTCCTCAGATGGATGTGGCTGATGATGATTCCAAGATAAATGTTTCACTAAATTCATCTTCCAAAAGTGTCAACGAGCCTGAGGCCAACGCATTAGAGTTAGGAATAGAAGAGTTGGCTAAAAGAACAAAAGAAAAAAAAAAAAAAACTACAACACATATACCGACCTTTGAAAGTACTCCACGTGCTCAGCAAAAGCCAATTGAGAGTGTCCAGAACACAAAAAAACGTATGCCACCAATCAACTTTGGAAAAACGGATATAAAAATGCTGAAAGAATTACTTTCCAAAAGTCTAAAAATTAAAGATTTCCTGATTAAACAATCAGGGGAAAATAATAACGTTCTCTATACCTTCAACATTGAAGAATTCAAAAAAGCACGTGAACTTCTTGATAAATCTGGAATTAATTATTACACGTTTACTCCAAAAGAAGACAAGAAAATTACACTTGTACTCAAAGGCTTAAGCAACAGCTACTCATGTGAAGAGGTTTTGGCAATCCTGAAAGAATATGATAACGATGTCATCAAATTTGAGAAAGTAACAAGACTTACCACAAAAATTACATCTGCTAAAGGCATAATCCTACCTCATTTTATTGTGCAGGCATCACCACAGAGCTCAATAAATGATATATCCAGAATAAAATCCATCGACCATCAAATTATTAAATGGGAGCGAATCAACAAACCGAACATGATGCAATGCACACGTTGTCAGCGTTTTGGACACTCTGCATCGAACTGTAAAATGGACCCCAGATGTGTTAAATGTGGTGATAACCATCTACCAGGGCAATGTACCATTAAGCCTGAAGATCCCAGAGAAAAGCTGTTCTGTACTATGTGCAAAAATTACGGCCATCCATCATCATATAGAAACTGTCCAGTTTATCAGGAAAAAATAAAAAAGCAGCACGAAAGCAAGGAAATAGTAAAAAGACGTATAGCAACTAAGCACATGGCAACGAATTTTGTACAGCCCAACATATCATTTTCAAATGTAGTGAGTAGAAATAATAACATTAGTAGTAGTAATAGTAATACCAATAATAACATGAATAACATTAACACTGATATTTTATTAGAAATACGTAATAGTATTATAGATTTAAATAAAAAAATTAATAATATAGAAAAAAATAATAATACTAACACCAATAGAATTAATATATTATTCGATTGTATGAACATTGAATCCAATCAACAATATGTCTAATCCAACAAGCACATATAAAGTCATTTCAATAAATGTCAACTCTCTTATCTCATACAGCAAAAAATACGCACTTATGCACTTTATAGAGAACAACAATCCAGACATTATTTGTATATGTGAAACAAAGTTGAAACCATCTGATCATATGTCACTAGACAATTATGATTTTATTAGAAAAGATCGAAAAAATGCTATTGACGGTGGCGGTGTTGCCATAGCAATTAAAAAATATCTTAACTACCAAATTGTAAATAATTACATTTTCGATCAATTTACGTGCATTGAAACTTGTATCATATCTCTGCAATTAAAGCAAAACAAAAAATTATATATAATTTCTATTTACGCACCAAATAGAAATTCACCTAATTTTTTGACAGAACTTGAAAAAATTTTTCAAACATTAAATTTATCCAATATTAACAATTTTTTTATATTAACGGGCGATTTTAACGCCAAACATACTTCTTGGTCGAACGTTGTTAACAACACTCGTGGTACCCAATTGTATAATTGGATCCAAAAAAATTACATACTGTATAAAATGAAACTACATTTGTCAGACGCACCCACACTACCACGTGCAAACTCATACATAGATTTAGCCATTACCGATGTGAGAATAGCTGTAAGTTTCTCTCAAACCTATAACAAGCTTACAACTCTGCCATATGATAGTGATCATAATGCTATTTGTATTCCGTTCTGTATTAATAATGAACAAGTTCTAAGTAAAGAGTTACCATGTGAAGAAAAATTCGATTTCAATAATATTAATTGGAATAGATTTCGTAGAAAATTAGATCGAAATTACTTAACTGAATATCTTAACACGGATAATAAAATTGTGGATAATTGCAACATATCGTTGCAAAATATAAATTTTCATCTCCTAAAATTAAATAAAATTATTCAACAAACCATGAACGAAATAATTCCTAAAACAAAATTCACAAATAACTTAAATAAATTTAACTCCCGAAAACTTAAACAACTTTTGAAAAAAAAAAGCTCTTTGTTAAACGATATCCACAAAATTTACAAACAAAGACTCGATTTCTCTACTCAAGATATTCAACTACTTAAAAGTTTACTTAATAATATAAACACACTCATTAAACAACAAATTAAAATAGAAATAAGTAATTACTACAAAAACCGCCTTCAAAATATATCTCCACAAAGTAATATGTTTCCCCAAATCAATAAAATATTTCGAAAAAATAAATATAACCAAATCATGAAGTTGCATATAGATTCAAACAATATTAATCTTTTAAATCAGAATAACATTAACGTTAACAATTTGGAAAAAACTAACACAAACAAATTTATTTTAAAAGATTCAAGTCAAATTTATAATCTTATGGGCTCTTATTTAGAACAAACTCACAAAATAAATATACCAACAAACAGTAGATTCCACACTAAAGTAGAAAATAAAGTTCAACAATTCAAAATTAATTTCGAACAATTAAGATCCAATAGTATAACTTTATCCACATTTTCCAATATAAATAAATCGTCAATGCAATACGGCGAAAATAGCAAATTCACAAACCTTGAAGAAATTAAGGCAAAGCTTAAAGCTTTAAAAAATAAAGTTTCATCAGGAAACGATAATATACCAAATGTGGTACTAAAAAACTTAAGTAATTTTATAATTTCGAAATATGTTATAATTTTTAATAATGCAATTAACAATTCGTATTTTCCAAATATATGGAAAACTGCGAAAACTATATTGCTAAAGAAACCAGGCAAAGATCCAACTGACCCAAATAATTATAGGCCTATAAGTTTAATGCCTAACATAAGCAAGGTTTATGAAACTATTATCAACGATAAAATTACAAAATTCGTCAATGAAAACAATCTAATTCCACAAAATCAATTTGGTTTTAGATATAAGCATAGTACCATACATACAATCAACAAACTTACATCTGATATATGTTGGTTTATTAATAAAAAATTAGCTGTAGGTGCTTGTCTAATTGACTTAGAAAAAGCTTTTAATACTATTTGGCTAGATGGTTTAATTTATAAACTTATAAAATACAAAATTCCTCAATACTTGATCACTATAATTCATGGTATGTTATACGATAATTCCTTCGAAATTGTTAACAAGGCAAAAACGCCATATAAAAAATTTCATATCGAAAACGGGCTGCAACAGGGTATAGTCAACGCACCAATCCTGTTTTCGATCTATATCTCCGAGTTGTTATTTCTATTGGATAGAATAAAAGGCAATAATTATACACTAGCCTTCGCGGATGATATAATAATTTACTCCGCGAATGACACCGTAAATAGCATTCAATCCAAAATACAAAAAATGTTCAATACCGTCTTGGACTATTGTAAAGTTTGGATATTAAAAATGAACTTCAATAAATGTGAAACCATATTATTTCGTGATACGGTTGACAAAACAAGTTCAGACATTAGAAGGAACTGGAAAAATTTTTGTATAAAATCTCCAAATTCAACTCTTTCTAACAGAAAAGTTGTCAAATATCTCGGAGTTCATTTACATCAAAATCTGAACTATATCGAGCATATAAATCACACAATTCTTAAAGGTAACAAAGCATTTATGGCTGCCAAAAACCTGTTCTACAATAAAAACATTAGCAACCGGGTCAAAATAATATGTTACCAAACATTAATAAGGCCAACACTTACATATGGTGTACCCATATGGTACAACATTAGTGGAAGCCTAATGGAAAAAATACGTAAGTTCGAAAGAAAGTGCATAAGAGTATGTATTAACAAACATCGAAAGCCTGAATCCGACTACAAGCATTACTATTCCAATAAATACTTGTACAAGGAAGCAAAAATCATAAGAATCGATAATTTTATCATAAAATTAGTTCGAGATCATTATGATAGAGCACTAAAAACTCCTGAAAATGGTCTAATATCACATATATTTTACCACAATGAGGAGTACATTAAAAAGACTTTGCTCACTGGCTTCATAGCCCCTGAGCATTTTATCTTTTTGGATAAAAATGGTTACATTGAAAACCAAAGGCATGTCCCTATATTATTTCACTATAATAGACGGGCCACATGTAAAAAAATTGAATACGTCCCAGGCAATATTAATGGAGATAATTTAAAATATGACATGTCCATACCGGACAAAGACAAATGCATTAAAAAACGATATTGGTGGTTGGATGAGATTTCATAGCAAGCAAATGCTTACTAATTTAGGTTCTAAGTAGGTTAAGTAGGCTAAGTAGGTTAAGTTAAGTTAGGGCAATTTTATTTAAAACAACCAGATATAATAATGATTTTTTAAGTTTTTTTGCATTTTGTACTTTAGATAAAATAAATTAAGTAATTTAAAATAGATAGATATAAGACAAATTAAATTTACATAAATTAACAAAAAAAAATTACTTTATTTTAAATGTTAATAATAATTGAAATGAAACCGTTTTGTAAACTTTTTTTTAGGTTAAGCCTGTATCAAGATATATACACAATAAAATAAAAGTTTAAAAAAAAAAAAAAAAAAAAACGACCTATTAACAATAAATTCTTAATGCAGACCTCCCATAATGATTGTAGTAATATGTTCGTAATTGAAAATGGATTGCAACAAGGAACTGTTAATGCACCTATCCTTTTTTCAATATATATATCCGACTTGCTAAAATTATTAGAACGTGTAAAAGGTAATACCTACTCACTAGCATTTGCAGACGATATAATAGTTTATTGCGCGGACAACATTGTTAGTAGCATACAGTCCAAAGTTCAAAAAATGTTCAACATTACTCTGGACTACTGCAAAATTTGGAAATTAAAAGTGAACTATAACAAATGTGAAACCGTTTTATTTCGTAATACGGTGGACAAAACTAGTTCAGACATAAAAAAAAATTGGAAAAGTTTCACTATAAAAACTCCCGGTAATACACCTCTTTCAAACAAAAAAGTTGTTAAATATATCGGAGTTTTTCTTCACAGCAATTTGAATTACTCCGAACATATCAAATATACAATTTCTAAAGGCAACAAGGCCTTTATGATAGCAAAAAACATACTTTATAACAAAAACATTAGTAATAAGGTTAAAATAATTTGTTATCAATCATTAATAAGGCCAATAATTGCATACGGTGCACCCATATGGTACAACGTAAGTGCAAGCTTAATGGAAAAATTATGAAAGTTCGAAAGAAAGTGTATAAGAGTTTGCACCAATATTTGTAGAAAGCCCGAATCCGACTACAAGCATTATTATTCCAATAAATACTTGTACAAGGAAGCAAACATAATAAGAATCGACAATTTTCTGAAAATTTGAGAAAACAATTTGAGAAAATGGTTTAATATCTCATATATTTTACCACAATGAGGAGTACATTAAAAAGACTTTGCTCACGGGATTTATCGCCCCTGAGCACTTCATCTTTTTACATAAAAATGGTTATATTCAAGACCAAAATCATGTATCACTATAATAGACGGGCTACATGTAAAACCATAGAATATAACCCGGGCGACATAAACGGAGTAAACTTAAGATTTGACATGTCCATACCGAGACCAATACAGAGACAAATTTATAAACAAGGATTATTGGTGGTTGGATAATAGTCATAATCAGTCCCAAGTATAATATACAGATTAGTTCTAATTAGTTTAAGTAGTTTTAGGTAGGTTAGGTTAGGTTAAGTTTTTATCTTAAAACAAAAATTTAATATTGATTTTTTTATAATCTCGTTTTTTTTTCAATAAAAAAAATGCAAAAATATTGTTATAACAAAATATTTAATCTATATCTAAATAACTTAAAAAAATTAAGAATCATATTAACATAAAAATTTTTCCAAATTTAAATGTTAATTGCAATAATATTAAGAGTTGTTTTTTCAAACTTTTTTTATAGGCTAAGTTAATTTTAAGATTGTATAAAAGGATCAAAATAAAGTTTAATTAAAAAAAAAAAAAAAACGACCTATTTTTTTTTTTTTAATAGTTTTATTGCTGCATTAAAATATAATTTTTATTCTTAACTTATTCTAAATAAAACTAAAAAATGAATTTGTTTATATCTAAATTAAAGTACTCATGGCTTACAGTAGCTAAGCTCTCTTACTTAAATTTATATAATTTAAATTGGATAAAAAATTTTTTTTAATTATGCATTTATTTTAAATATTATAATATATTTTTTTGTTTTTATGTAATTAATTATTTTTCTATAATATAACGACCTATATAATTTATTTATTTATTTATATTAATATTACATACATTAATGTAGTGCAATATTATTGAACCATCGGCTACTAAGGCCATTATAGGTTTTTTTACTATTATTAAATTATATACTAATATTATTTATTTTGTTTATATTATATACTATATATTTACATTATATTAGGTCGTAAGGGGGGTATGTAAAGAAAAAAACTTACGACCTGTGCAGGGATCGAACCCACACTCCTTCGGTTAATACGCCACACGCCTACCCATTAGGCTACCGAAGCACCTTGTTTATATTATATACTATATATTTACATTATATTAGGTCGTAAGGGGGGTATGTAAAGAAAAAATCTTACGATCTGTGCAGGGATCGAACCCACACTCCTTCGGTTAATACGCCACACGCCTACCCACCAGGTTACGGAAGCCCCCAACCACCTATATAAGCATAAGTAAAGTAGAGTAAATATAAGATATTAGAATTGCATATATTTAGGATGAAAACCAAAAACTGTCATTCAAATTATTTATTTTTATTCTTAATACAAACACAATATACCTGCGTTACGTTTTATGTCATTCCGTTTTTATACCCGTATGAACTATGTTCAAGGGTATAATAAATTTGCCATTACGTTTGTGACACCTTAAAGGAGTCGAGCTAGATATAGTGTCAAAGGTATGGATCGGCTCAGAATCGAATTCTGAGTCGATTAAGCCATGTACGTCCGTCCGTCCGTCCGTCCGTCCGTCCGTCCGTCCGTCCGTCCGTCCGTCCGTCCGTCCGTCCGCACGATAACTCAAAAAATAAAGGAGCTAGGGGGCTGAAATTTTTTTTACGTCACTTTTGCAAAATTGTTAGTTTTGCTATTTAAATCCAACATTTTCGGTCGGCGGGTTCGAGTAGCTGCCATACAACTTCTATCTTTATATAGAAATAACTCAGTATCTATTCAAGCTAGGTTTCTGCAATTTTGCAAATGATGATCAAGTTTTATGGCAACAACTTCTGTAAAATTTGGTTGTGCTGGTGCAGCGGGTTCGGGTAGCTGCCATACAACTTCTCCGTTTAAATGAGAATAACTCAGTGTTTATTGAAGCTAGGAATCTGAAATTTAGTAAAGAGGTGTCGAGTTACATGCCAACAACTTTTGTAAAATTTGGTTGGTCTAGAGCAGCCGGTTCAGACTTCTTGCACCTCTTGGAACCTAATGAAGCTAGGCGTCTGAAATTTTGCAAATGATGATCAAGTTTTATGGCAACAACTTTTGTAAAATTTGGTTGTGGTGGTGCGGCGGGTTCGGGTAGCTGCCATACAACTTATCCGGTTAAATGAGAATAACTCAGTGTTTATTGAAGCTAGGAATCTGAAATTTAGTAAATTAGTGTCGAGTTATATGCCAACAACTTTTGTAAAATTTGTTTGGTCTAGAGCAGCCGGTTCAGACTTCTTGCATTTCTTGGAACCTAATGAAGCTAGGCGTCTGAAATTTTGCAAATGATGATCAAGTTTTATGGCAACAACTTCTACAAAATTTGGTTGTGCTGGTGCGACGGGTTCGGGTAGCTGCCATACAAAATCTCTTTTTAAATGAAAAGAACTCAGTGTCCGTCCGCACGATAACTCAAAAAATAGAGGAGCTAGGAGACTGAAAATTTTTTTACGTCACTTTTGTAAAATTGTTAGTTTTGCTATTTAACTCCAGCATTTTCTGTCCCCGGGTTCGGGTAGCTGCCATACAACTTCTTTCTTTAAATAGAAATAACCCAGTGTCTGTTCAATCTAGGTATCTGAAATTTTGCGAATGATGATCAAGTTTTATGGCAACAACTTCTACAAAATTTGGTTGTGGTGGTGTGACGGGTTCGGGTAGCTGCCATACAAAATCTCTTTTTAAATGAAAAGAACTCAGTGTCCGTCCGCACGATAACTCAAAAAATAAAGGAGCTAGGAGGCTGAAATTTTTTTTACGTCACTCTTGCAAAATTGTTAGTTTTGCTATTTAACTCCAGCATTTTCGGCCGCCGGGTTCGAGTAGCTGCCATACAACTTCTTTCTTTAAATAGAAATAACCCAGTGTCTGTTCAATCTAGGTATCTGAAATTTTGCGAATGATGATCAAGTTTTATGGCAACAACTTCTGCAAAATTTGGTTGTGGTGGTGTGACGGGTTCGGGTAGCTGCCATACAAAATCTCTTTTTAAATGAAAGAACTCAGTGTCCGTCCGCACGATAACTCAAAAAATAAAGGAGTTAGGAGGCTGCAATTTTTTTTACGTCACTTTTACAAAATTGTTAGTTTTGCTATTTAACTCCAGCATTTTCGGCCGCCGGGTTCGAGTAGCTGCCATACAACTTCTTTCTTTAAATGGAAATAACCCAGTGTCTATTCAATCTAGGTATCTGAAATTTTGCAAATGATGATCGAGTTTTATGGCAACAACTTCTGTAAAATTTTGTTGTGATGATATGACAGGTTCGGATAGTTGCCATACAACTTCTCTTTTTAAATGAAAATAACTCAGTGTCTATTGAAGCTAGCTATCTGAAATTTAGTGAAAAAGTGTCGAGTTGCATGCCAAAAACTTTTGTAAAATTTGAATGGTCTAAAGCAGCCGGTTCAGGCTTTTTGCATTTCTTGGAACTTAATGAAGCTAGGCGCAATAGATTCGGGTAGCTATCATACAACTCCACAATTTACATAAATATATCTCTGTAGTTCGGTACTAAAACTCTGAATGTTTTTAAAAGATGATCAAGTTTTATAGAAACAGGATATATTACGTTCATACGGGTATCCCAGAGTTGACACAGTCTACTCTACTGCACTCTTCCTCGTTTATACTTTAATTTATTTTGTTTATAAAATTATTATTTAGTTTTTTCCATCAAATCCACTTATTTTCAAAAAACTTATATAATTTTCATTTAAATTTTTTTTAAATTAAACTATTCGTTTTTGTGATGACAGGTCACATTAATCACTTCAAATCAATAAAAAAGATCATATCTTTTAGAAAATCTCGTTTTTTTATATTTTGTTTATTTTTTTATTTATTTGGGCCGGCCCAAAGATTTTCTAAAACGAGATTTTCTTAAAACCAGATTTTCTAAACGAGATTAAACTTAATTAATTAAACTTAATCATTAAACTTAATTAATTAGTTTACCCATTAATAATATCACTAACATTAATAAGTAAGTAATTACTAACAGTGGTTTTTCTAACATTTTACAAACATACTAACTCTTGTGATAGTAGTTCACTGAATGAACAACGTAACTAATGCTTGGTTTAAGAAAATGTCTGATACATCTTAATTAAAGTCAATATTTCCAAATATTTATTTATTTATATATGTGTTTATATTGCAGTAAATTTATTATTAAGTTTTATTTAATTAATTTTTAATTATTTATTTTTTTTATATTTTATCAGTAGTAATTTTCAATTGTTTTACCATTAATATTTACATAAATTTCTAATTAATAAAGTGTTATTTAAATTATCCAGCATTGGCTGGTAAAATTCTAGTATCTTAAGATATTTTCCTTTAAAAAATTTGTATCACTAAAAAATGATAAAAGTGTACAAACTGTCTAAAAATAGTACAATATCTTATGTTATATAGGTGATCATGTAAATAGGATTAGGGTTTACAAAAGCTCTCTGTTGTTTTGTATGGCTTTTGGGCTTAAAATTGAAGTTTTTTTTATTGCATTTCTCTGCCACATAAATGTGAACATGAAATTACACAGTCTTTCCTGTTCAGACGTCGCTGTAAATGTCGTGAGGAGGAATAACTCTTACGACGTGTGTGGGATTTGAACCCACACTCCCTCGGTGTTTACAGCGTATTTTATACGCTCTTACCCACTAGGCCACCGAGGCCTCCTGAAAATTGAATTTTTGTTAGTTTTACGTACTGCAAATCTCGACTGCAGCTGTAAAATGCAATAAGAAATGAAAATTAAAGGCAATTTATAATATTACATTTTAATTTTAACATTGAATTCAGTTATAAAAATTTTTTACAATTTAATTTTTTCTTTTCATATTATTTTAAAAGCTTAAAACCTTATAATATATTAAGGTTAATACTTAAACTTTAAAAGGTGAAAAATATTACAACACGTTTTAAAATAATTTCAATGTTATTCATACATATATAATTTAAAATTAATAAAAATATAATGAGGGAAAAAAAACAGTTTGTTGACCATGACATTTTTTTAGTTTCTGTACAAAAAAAAACAGATAATTCAAGAAAAAAAAAAGGTCCAAAAACTATAAAAATATTTTTAGATACTTTTTAAAAATAATTTTTATAAATAAAATTATAAAAAAAATAAAAAAAACAAAACATTTTATTTATGTATAAACTGGATAAAATTATTTTTAAAGCAAGAAAAATTTCGTTCGTGTTTTTGTTTTTATATTTTTCTAATGTAGTATAATAATTATTAATGGGTTCAGGGATTGCTTATATCTTTTTAGTTAAAAAGGACTAAAATAAAAGTTAATCCTTATATAGATAAAAATAATATATGAAAAAAATAAAATTGAAAAATCCCTTGTTTGTTGATAAGAGCTTAAATATATGTATATATGTATATTATATAAACTTTTTTCATATGTAATTGTATCAACACTTTTAATTTATCTGAAGATGTGTTATATATATCCATCCATATCAATGGTTATATATACTATAATGTTATATATACTATGATGTTATATATACCATCCATATTTAGAAAGATTCTCTTGTGAGTGTGTGTGTTTGTGTTGGTAAGATTGATTAAAAAGTTAGTCTGGTCTGTCTGGCGCCTATATAATAAATACCACAATTCAAAATCAAATGTTAATTCATTTATTCCTATATAGTGATTATCATTAAAAAATACATAAAATTGAATACTTAATACTCAATTTTCAATTAAATTAAAAACATATATACAGACACAAACTGATCATTTTTAATAAAAAGACTCTGGAAAATTTTTGTTCTTTCTCTTGTACTGTGTTTTTTATGTTTTCAATTTTGTAGTTTCAAAGTTATTGTCAGTTTGGTTTTAAGAATAAATTAAAATTTATCTAATTAAGTTTTTTTTTTTAAGAAAAATGGTTTCGAAATTTTTTTTTTTCTCAGACAATTTATCGTTCATAACATTATAAATTATAAATGTATGTGATTTGACACTGTTATTTGCAACAAAAAAAATAACATTTGGTAGCAGTAGGTTTGGATTTTAATTAAAGAACATCCATGAAAGAATAATTATTTATTTTTGTGTAATTTAAAATAATTATTCAAAATGTAACCGTTTCCATTATCGACACTAATATTAAATTATTTTTTTCCGTTATAATAACAATTTACCGTTAAATTAATAGTTTAATTAAGTTGTTATAGACAAGTTTTAAAATCTTTCGAGACTCAATTATTTTTAGAATCAATTATCGATTTCCTTAGATTTTATTTATCTTTGACTTAATTTGTCCTGTTACTTAAAACTGCGAGTGATTGTAAATTACATGTTAGTAATAAAATTCCTTAATTTTTATTCAAAAATTTCTAGAGTTAAATTTTTTCCCCTTATTCAGATCAATCTATTAATTATCTTCCATGGATCACTTTAACTAAATGTACTTTGTTTTTAAAACTATTTTTTAGTTGAAACTTTCATCTATTATATTATTAATTCAGGACCGGTTCAAGAATTTGTAACGGCTTAGGCTAAAGGACTAAATGGAGCTCCATCCTCTGTAATAATAATAAAAAATAAATTAAAACATTAGTTAACCTAAAATATGTGAGTATAACCGACCGAGTGTGTGTTAGAATTCCACATTCCGCACTTGGAAAGGAAAGGTTTTGTAATTTCCTTGATACATTAGCACTCGTATGGAATAAACTAAAAAAAAAAAACAACACTAAATAAATATTTTTATTTTTAAATTAAACTTTAAAATATGTTAAATATAACATAGCTTTATTATAATATGTTAAAATGGGGCCTCGGTGGCCTAGTGGGTAAGAGCGTATGAAATACGTTGTAAACACCGAAGGAGTGTGGGTTGAGATGGGTTCTGTGTGTGAGAAATGCACTAGGAAAAAAAAATCAGCTATCTCCACCACAGAACCGACCGCCACTACACGAAAAGTACAATGCCAAAATTTATAGATTTTTTACATAATAATTGATATCAAAGCAAAATAGCTTCTAATAATTTAACAACATTTTGTTTTATTCAATAACAATAATAAGCAATGAAATCGTAAAAATATACATATGTATGTATGTGCATTCATTCATATGTACATCCATTTACATTATTATGTAATGTACATGATTTTTTTTTCATTCAAAAATATTAAAAGTAAAAAATAATAAAAACTGTAAACAAATACAAAACAAACATAACATTAATATTGAATCTGCTAACAAAAATTTTACCGTTTTAATTTTATGTCATAAACAAAAGAATAATATGCATAGATATATGTACATACATATATAAATTTTTAGAGATATAATAAAAAAAACAAAAAAAAATTGTTCATATAAATTTATATGGAGTGTTACGTATGAATTTTGGACTTAGAAAAAAAATTAAGTAAAAGTTAAAGTTGGCCGGATCAAAAAATGTTCTATCGCAAAGTTGTTGCTCTTTACTTGTGTAACAACTTTTTCTTAATAATTTTTCTCACAAAATTTTTCTGTTACGAAATATTCGTAAAAAACTTAAAAAGTACACTAGTAAACTACCACTTGCGGTTGTCCGATTTACTCCAAAAGTTTATCAATCCGAGATATTTACGTCAAAACCTTAAATATGAAATTGCAAAAGATTCTGCTCAGTCGTTTAAGACGTGTACAGCTTACCCACAGTATACCCACAGACATACCCACACACACACACACAGACGGACATCATGCTAAAATATTTTTTACAGCCTTCTCCACACCGCAGTTGGCAAATATGCAAAATCTCGAGTAAGAGTACGAGTAATTTTTAGTATGAAAACAATACCTACCTTATACATTCATAATTGTATGCGGTCGGTAAAAATACTCGTATATTAAAATTAACACATAAAACATTCAATCTTTATACTAAAATAAGGAAATTAATGCACTGTATCACATTGGCGATTTTTTTCGAAACGAAAAGAAATTACAGTAGAAAGTACAAGCTCATATTTCGTTAAACTCTTATTTGTTTACGACATTGCTGAAACCATATGTATACAAATACCTAGTTAACCATGCGATCTTGTTCTTTAAGTGCCATATCCGAATGTTGGCTTTTTGGCTCTTATTAACAGCAATGTCAAACCACGTCGAAATGTTAAACCATGTTCTAAAATTTTTCAGCAATGAAGTAAGAAATGAAAGAAGAAATAAGTAAGAAATTCAGCCTTCTCCCTAGATCTCTACTTTCTTCAATTTTGCCTTTTAAGATAAGATCAAATAAGTGATATTTTTCTGAAAGCCGCATTACATGTACAAAGTAGTTTAATTTTTTCTCTTTGACTGAAAATACAATCTCCATAGATTTTCCTATTTTCCTCAAAACATAGATTTAGATGTTTTAGACATAGATTTTTCTATTTTCCTCAAACATTTGTTTTTTTATCAACCCAAGAAATTTTAAGCATTTTTCTGTACAGACAAGCGATAGGTGTAAGAACTCTTCTTTTCAAACCAAATGATAGGTGTACTTTTTATTTGTATTTTTTCGTATAGCATCGCAATCTACTATGTTCGTCCCGAGTTATTGCCTAACTGGCGTAGTTCTAGGACCGGCCCTGATTATTAATAATATAAAATTAGCTCCACTTTAATAATGTAATAAATCCTTTTTTTTTATCGTGGTGTTTTATAGATAACTTGAATATTGATACGGTTGGTATTAAAAATTACAAGAATAGGTATTATCTTTTAGAAGATTTATAATTACTTTATTTTTTTTTTATGGTTTATTTTAATGATTTTTTAAGTATCTGTTGATTGGATTTGTTTTTTTGTACAAGAAAATAAATTCTTTTAATTCTTAGTATTAATTGTTATAAATTACAATAGACATATTATAATGTATATAATATATAAATGGTATAAGAGAGTGAAAAAAAATATCCTTACTTTTAAATTATTTATTATTTTAGGAAAATATGCTATGAATTTAGAGTAATGTATAAATATTCGATGTGGTTACTATGACCTTTCTTTTAATTTTTAATATTGTTATTTAATTCTATTTAAAATGATAAAAATTTCACTTGAATAAAATGTACTTTATATGAAAGTTCATGATCAAAAACAAAAAAAAACATTCTTTTTAAATTAAATGCTTGTTTTAAGAAATTCTATATATTATGTTAAGAATATGGTAAATAAAATATCTAATATACCTAATATATTTTATATACATAATTCATAAAATATAAATTAAGTAAATAGAATAGTACAGGCAATGAATTCATCATCTTTACATCAAATAAGGATGTAGTATAATAAATTACATATTTTTAAACATATCATTACAAATTTTGAGATAAATTTTTCTATATGAATAGCATTCTTTTTAAAATGACAGATTAAAATCATTATCTTTGGAAAGAGTATTAAAAAAATTCTTTAAATCATAAAAGAAAAAGAAACTGACATTCGCATAATTTATTTATTTTTTTTCTTGAACTTTACCCAATCCCTAGGAAAGAATTCCTTTATACAAGATTATTGTAGATTTAGACAATAGGAAGAGGGATTGGAAGAAAATAGAATAAAAACAGAAAGTTGGAAGGTAAATTGGAAGTGAACCTTTGCAGGTTCTTTTTGAAACGTTGCAAGTTATATAATGGACCAGAGGTAATATGGACTATCAGAAGTAAACACATTATATGGAAGCATGTCCCACATTTTAGCGTGTAGAAATGAGCACTTGAAGCCTCTTTAGTGTTGCGTTGAGGTTGTTTAAGAGGCGGAAATTGTTGATATTAGTTCAATATATCAAGTGTTATTATTCTTATAAAAAATAATAAGATGAAATAATGCTAAAATATTTCGACGTATTAATGGAAGAGTCAAGAGGTTACCTGAATAATACATCGCAAATTAGGCAATTGTATTTTGTTCAGGTAATCTAATGAAGATTGAGGGATGCCTGCTTATTTGTGGGAATTGTATTAAATCTTAGGTCGAATATATGTTTTATAAATACTACTTAGATTGCTGAGAAAAAAATAAGCTTTACAACTAGAAAAAAACCAATACATTTACCACCTTTTTCGCTCAATAAACATTATATGCTCATTCTACAGCATTTTTTGATTTATAAGTTGCATGTCTAAAATATTAAAATTTTCAGTTTATTGAATTATTATAAAAATTAAAAAAAAATAGTGTTTATCTTTAGTATGGAAAATGTGCCAGACATTAGAGTTTATAAATATTAAATAGTTAAATTTCAATTTTTTTTTATTCTTTGATAAGTTAATTCTTTTTCTGTATTATAAAAGCAAACAGATTATTATCATAAATATCTTCAATTTCTTTTTTTAAATATAAAAGAAATTAAAATGAATAGAATATACCGTATACTTTTAAACAGAATTCTAATTTTTTTTTTCTTTTGTGATTGCAAAAATAATAAGGTATCGATAACACAGACCTTCGTATAATATAAATTTTTTTTTTAATCAAATTAAAAATTATATTTAGTTCGTTAACCTATCGCAATAAAAATTAAAGATAATATTTTGTTAAAAGAAATCTTTAAAGTTATTCAAATAACGGTAATTGTTTTTTTTTTTATACCTTTAAAAAGTTGTTTTTATTAACAGTTTTTTTTCAAATTACCTATAATGGATTTGATGTTGTTGAATTTAGAAAAGTATTTTCAAAACACTTCTCTTTAAACTAGAGACTTGAAATTTTTGATACAAATTTGCGTCCTAGTGACAATGACTTTAATATGAATATACCTACTAAAAAAACAAAAAAAAAAAAAGAATAAGTTAAAGAAATTAAGCGATAATTAGAAATAGGCATACGTTTTGGTTCAAATTACTTATTTATTACTTTTTTTTTTCTTCTTTTTGTCCAATGTGACATCCGGACACGTCCTGCTTCCTTCCGGATTGAAATAAATATTTTTTCCATGTTATTTATTATTATAATTTCCGGATGGTCATCTGTGAAAGATTCTACAATTTGTCCCCTGTTTGTTGTTATATGGTCACCCCAAATTTCACTTCTGACATTGAAATCTCTCAGAATCAGATAAGGTGGAGATACTTTACCGATTATTTCTGCGAAGTGTTTTGTTTATTTAATTGAAAATCATGTATTTTTATTATTTAAAATTGGAAGTCGTTTCTAATTAGAAAACCAGCTCCTCCTGAGCACCCTTGATGAATTGGCAGATAACAATTATAATTTACCTAGATTTGTAATCTTTCATGTTTGTTTCTTGCAATGCACAAACAAATTTGTTGGTGTATGTAAATTATGAGTTCCAAATAAAGGATATTTGTTATAAAACACGAAATATTCCATTGAATGATCAAGTTTTCGTTTTCCTGTATATTATTAATTAATGATTTTGGCTGGTAGTTATTTCTGTTGTTCATATTGTTCTGTTTTAATAAGTTAGGTTTTATTAAAGAATTTATATTATACATTTTTCTGAAAAAGTACAAAATTTTAACAAAATAAATAAATGTAACATTTTATCAAATTAAAAAATAATAACCATGGTAAATGGAAAAATAATGTAAATAATCTGGGAAATTTTCAATTTTAATATTTTGTAATACAAATTAAATAATGTTAACATATTTATAAACAAAAGAAAAGTGATAATATAATATTTATACTTTATATAAGGACACGTGCATTCATTTTTTTTTTTCAATAATATTAAAAATGTGTTAATAAATTTACAACGAATAAAAGATTATTTTATTTATTTTTCCACGTACATACATAATACATAATGTTATGTTGACTATAGGCTATAGAGTTATTATGAAGAATTCAATGGAATTTAATTTTTAATCTAAATTAATTTATAATAATGGGATATAGGTAGAAATTTTATTTGTTCTATATAGTATAAGTACTATACATTCTGAATAATATTTAATACAAAATACTATTAAAGATACCATTCAATAAATAATTTAATTATTTATTATAGTTAAAAATTAAAGGAATTATGATAATTAAGTATCAAATATGTATAGGTAATTATTGATAGGATAAAGTAGTTTTATGTTAATTTTTTTGATTTTTAATTGAAAATGGATGGATTTTGGTTTTTTTGTTTTTTTTTCCATGTCAATTTTAATACTTTGTAAAGATTTTTTTGTGAGACCATTTTTTAAATTTAGTTAGGTTGATTATACCTGTACGATAAGGATCGGGTATATTAAAATTGATCCGTTTGTAACATCTCGAAATAAGCTAGCTAGATATACCTTCAAAGGTATGAATCGGATCAGAATCAAATTCTAAGTCGATTAAGCTTTGTCCGGACGGACGGATCGTCTGTCCGTCAGCAAAATAACTCAAAAACTTAGAAAGCTGGAGTTTTGGAGCAATTAACACAAAATATTCTTACAACAATTTGTAGGTTCCCTATTTTTATTGGTTGAGATCCGACCAAAACCTCGGGTAGTTCTCGAACATCTAACTTTGAGATACCCCCACATTTTTTTTGAAATAGAACCCTGAAATTTTAACTGCTGCTATATTCATAAAAATATTAATTTTATTATTAACAACTTTTTTCTGTAGCCCCACCCGTTACACCCAAAGTTCGCAAAAGCTCTATATTTAAATTGTTATAATACCAGTTGTATAAGGTATATCTTCAATATGAAAACGCCAAACGGTTACTGCTTTTATTAGCTTTAAAAATATATATACAATAAATATATATTTGTGGCATACGCTGTCTAAATTTACCGTTATGCGAAACTCAAATTTTGCAAAATTTGTGGCTGCTTCTATCTTCCAAACGGTTTAAGTTAGAAACTTGAAATTTGGAGAGAAGTTAGATCTCTATAATAAGTATGGGTCATTTCACAAAATATTTTTGTATCGCCTCCTGTTTCGAAGCTGTATGGGGTCAAAAATTAAAAATTCCTTATTCTTAAAGACCTGTCCAATTTTTTTTTTGATACACAAATTAAAGCTCCAATATTATATTTTTATTTCTATTAACAACTTTTCTTAATAATGTAGGGTTAAAATTTATTTTCATTAACTTATATTTAAAAAAACAAGGTAGAATGTAAACCAACGGTTTTTAAAAGCGTACATTTCTAAAAGAGAATATAAACTGTGTAGAATTGTGACTTGTACAAAAATTCGAAAATTTGAATATCAGAAAAAATGTAAAAATAGGACTTTTCTGGAATTTTTAGAGGCTGTAAGTCCAGAACCCTATAAAATAGCAAATTTTCAATTTTTGAGCCCTAATAACTTAATAACAGGGAGTGGTCAAAAAAAAATTTCTGAGCAAACGTATACTTATAATTCTGAAAGTTCTTTCTGCCCTCAAAATTTCAACCGCCTGTCTAAAAGCGTTCCGGAGTTATGAGGGTAGAAAAAGCATATAAAATTTGATTTTCCCATAACGGTAAATTTAAATTCTAATTTAAAAAAAAAAATTATAATTTTGATAATAATTTACAAAGTTGAAAAAAACCTGTCGAATGACGTTTTCAGATTGAAAAAATATTAAACAGAACATGAGATATAAGCATTTAAAAATAGGGCTTGTTCAAAGTTTGAGGGGCTGTAGATCCGTAATGGATGGGGCTACATGAAAAAGTTATTTCCCAAAATAAATTTTTTTATGAGATCTACTCATGGTTAACATTTTTTATCTCTATCTTTAACGGAGTCGAAGTTTTGTAAACAGACGGAACAGACAGACGGACAGAGTGAAACTAATAAGCACATTTTTTCAAAATTTTTTTTGGAAATGTGCTAAAAACTCTTTTTTTCAAGGTAAAATCAAAAAGGAATAAAATATTTTAGCACGTGCCATTAATTGACAAAGCCCCTATCTATCTACGAAATGAAATGTTCGAAAAAAATGTTGAGTATACCGATTTGTTTAATATACAAATATAACGCAATGACTTGAGAAGCGGCTTCTAAGGCCATTGTAGATCGAATACTATTATTAAATTATACACTAAAACTTATTTATTTTGTTTATATTATGTATTTGGTAGCAAGGTGAATTTTTTTTAATTGAAAAAATTTCTTACCTATGCAGGATTTGAACTCCCTACTCGCTTAATAAACCACGTGCTTAACTGCTAGCTCACCCCGGCCTCTTAATAAAAATTGTTTATAAAAATTTATGAGAAATAGAAAAAAAATTCCATACTTTTGAGCGTTAATAGTAACTTTTTGTTTTAATACAAAATAATTCTTTCTTGTTTCTCTAATGGTATGTATTTTTTTTCTAATAAAATGTTGAGGTAATCATTTTTTTGATATAAATACAATTAATGATTTTTTTGATGTCACAAAATGGTAATTATAAATCAATTTTTTGTTTTTTTTTTTTTCAATTTTCTTTTATTGATTTTATTTTGGAAAATAGTATATCCTTTTATAATCTCACCTATCCTCGTCCCTCTGTCTACTAATTCAAAATTATATTTAAGTACTTAATGTTATGCTCATTTTTTGAATGTCTTTTGTTTGGGTAACCCTTTTTTTTTTATTTATTCGAATTTCAAAGGCTGTATATACCAAATAAATCTTTAAATTAAATAAAAGACATTTTTTATTTAATTTAAATATAATATCAAAATTAGCCCTCAGCCTTTGTTCAAAAAAATAGAAAACAACTGTTGAACAATAAACAATAAAAAAAAAAAAAAAAAAAAAAAAAAAAAACAAAAACAAACAAAAAATTCTTCTGAATTTAATTATCCTTCTTCGGTTTAATTTTTCATCTATTACTCGACTCGATTTAAAACAATATTTTACAATGGAATTTTTAAATGGATCCTATAATAAACAAAAAAGGGAATCCTTGAATAAATTATATATTCTTTTGCATTATAAAATATTAATTTATAACAAAAAAAACAAAAAAAACAAAAAAAGATTATATAAAAATTTTCAATGAATTTGAATAGATTAATTTAAAGAATAGTAGTGGGTGGGTACACTTAATGATAAGATATCTGTTTTTTTTTTATAATTTACATATTTTTATATACCTATATACAAAAATATATTGTGACGTCAAAAAAAGTTATATTTATAAAAAATTATTTAGGTATCAGATGTTATACATTCGATTTAATTTTGTATTAAAATCATTCAGATTTTCTAATTTTAAAATTTTCAGGTATTTTTAAAAATTTAATAAAAGAAAATAAAGAAAAAAATGAAAGAAATTGAAAGACTACTGCTTAAAAATGTCTTCAACACTAACTGATGTAAAGATTATCTTGTTTTGAGATATTTGTAAATATTTTGAAAAATTTTTCTTTTGGTATATTATGGTTATGTTTAATTTTTTTTTTATTTTTAAAAATGTATTTTTAAAATGTATATACACCTCGATTGTTAGTCGCCTGATTCACTTAATAATTAATGAATGTGCGTGAAAAATTCTTATTAAATTCCTCTTAATCCCCTCTGACACAAGTGCCTAATAATTTTTCTTCTGTTTTTTTTGTTGTTTTGGCTTAATGGTTTAAAATTAATATAAAATACAGTGTTTGTCAGTGGTTGTCCCTTTTGTAAAAATGTTCACCGTAATTAATTTGAATGAGATTATGAACCTATTAGAGAGCGTCGATTTACTTCAAAAATATTTATATTAGTGATTTGTATCCCATTTAACAAGCGTGTATTTTATAGTGGTGCGAGAGCCTAATTAAAATTATTTTTCAACTTATTGTTGTTCTGTTGGGACGATTCAACTCAACAGTGTGAAGCTGTGTTGAATTATTATGTGTTTTCGTTAATGGAAATGAAAATTAGATCAATTTGTAATAGTGTTATCCTGTAAATTTTATTAAATATTTTACTAGCATAAATTTTTCAATAAAACTGCTAGTAACATTAAATTCAAATTAATTACAAAAAAAAATTTGGTTTTTTTTTTTGTTAGCATCAATTTATGGTTAAAATATTTGAGGAATCAATTTTATTTAAATATTAACTATTAATATTTTGTTTTTAATGAATAACTAAATAAAATATTTTTTAATTATCTAATATTTCAAAGTTTTTGTTTCAAGTTTTAAAGATTTCCTATGAAAAGCTGATTTTTAATTGTTTTTAATTTAGATTAGTTTTGTTTTTGTTATTTAAAAAAATGTTGGAGTTAAATTATTTTACCAAAAAAGATTAGAATTATTTTACCAAAAAAGATTACCAAAAAAGTTCCGCAAAATTTAATTAAAATATACTTACGTACGTACATGTATTATAGTTATAAATGATGGCTAATAAATAAGAAAAAAATTTTTTCGCGAAAAAAAAAATATAATGAAAACAACTTTTTTTTAAATTTAAACTTTTTGTGAAAATCATCAGTACATCTGCCAGCTGTGTCAGCTAAAAGAGCACACCGATGAAATATGTATAACAAAAATTAATCTATGCAAGAAATGTGGCCAGTGATGGAAACAGTATGTTCAAATGTTCAGTCTTAGAACTCCAGAGGAAAATTTTGGGTGAGGAACACTGGAAAAATTAATTTTCCTAAATTATAATGCTGAACCAGGAAAAGATTATACAATTCATGAAGGATATATAGATTGGCTAAATCAGACGCTTTAAGTGGCGAGTACATTACCGAGCAGGGGAACACAACGAGTCGCAGGACCTAGGTGTAAGGGTAGTTAGAAGTTTTTTGAAGGTTTTAATGGTTCAGGCCAATGATTTAAAATGTGAAGTTTATAGAAAAGATGAAATTAAAATAGAATTATCTACCATCATATCAAATCTTTATATTATTTTATAACTATCATCTCCCTTCATTTCTAAGATAAGTTATTTTTAAAAAAAAATCTATTACAATAAATTTTTTACGAGCAGAATACCATTAATTTTATTCTTAGAATAAATTTAAAATTAAAGATTGAAATATATTTGATATTTTATTTAGGAAATAATTAATAAATAAACTAAACTTAATATATAATTGTTTTATTTTATTTTAATATTATAAGGCTTGCAAAAAAATTGATTTTACTTATAACAACGACAAAATATGATATATGTACATATTATATGTTTTACAAATATGTATATATATTACACATTATATATTTAATTATATACAAATATTAATATAAAATATTATCATATTTCCGTTTTATTTCTCTGTATATTAAAAAATATTAGAAAAAAAAAAAACAAACAAGTTAACCAAAAACAAAAAAGAATCGGAATTTTTTAAATAATAAAAATAACATCCTTTTTTTTTTGTAAATAAACAAATATAACAATTATTTAACATAATACAATTATACAAACGCATATATTTTATAGTATAGCTTTATTGTTTTTTTCTTTTCTTTTTTATATGTAATATTTATATAAGTATATATGCATTCATATATATACCTGATTATAATTTAAGTATATATACGTCACATGCTTACGCCAATGTGATTCCTGTTGCGCATCCTTTTACACACTAAACATTATAAAAATAATCATTTTTTTACGTTACGTTTTTATTTTGTTTTTTTTTTTTTATTTTTTTTTATTACTTTTAGTTATCCTGGTTAAATTTTTTTTTTTTTTTGCTTTGATTCAACTTTATTTTTCGTTTTTTTTTTTTTTTATTATTTTTCTTTACTTTCTTTTAAAAACGTGTTTTTGTTTTTAATTTATTAATATTAAATACATATATATTCAAACAAATTTATATATTTTTTGTATATTTTATTAATTAATATATATTTATATATATATATATATATATAATAAAAGTATTAAAAATTCTTTACATATAGTAACTTTTTCTTACGTTCAATACACAATGGTTTACAAATTTATATTGTACTAGGACATTTGATTTTCTGAAATGTGCTTTTTTCCCAAAGTATAATATAATATATACATATTTATTTATTTATATATTTTTTAAACTTATATTTGTATATTTATGTATTATATATTATATATACTTATATACTTGTAATAATTTCTAAGGTAACAGTACATTACCTACGGTTATGTGGTTTTATTTAGAGGATATTTAAATTTATATATTTACATAATACATATTTTATGTATTATGTAAATATATATAATATGTATGCTTATATACAAAATTTTAGTATACAATTAATTTTTTTTGTTTTATTTTTTAATTTTACAAAAACTTGATGAAGCGAAAATGGAGAAAAAAGAAAATATAAAAATAATTAAAAGAATAGAGATATAAAATATAAAATTAAATAACATATGTTTAAAATATCGAGTTTATCCTAGTCCAAGGTTTCGATTTATTCTAAATTTTTTTCAAGACAATGTTAAAACAATTATAAAAAAATAATTGAAGAGCTTTTTAATATTTGAAGAAAGCTTAAATTTTAAATGTAATTGTATATAAATAAGTTAAGAGAAAATAAGAGAAATTTTTATTTTAAAGAGAAATTAATCATATTGAAAGTTTATTTCGTTTTTGTTTTTTGAAATATTTTTTTTTTTTTTTGTTCTTTAATAAATTAAAATATAAATTAAAAATTAATTAGAATTTTGTCTTAATTGACTTATAGTTAAGAATTTTATTTACTGTACTTATTTAGTTGTAAATTAAAATAAAATCTAAAGTTGAGAAATTTAAGATATAATTTTAGAAAATTTTCTTTCAAAATATATTTTTATGAAATGAGATATTAAAAAAGTAAAAATTCTGCATTTTGCACAGACAGTAATAACACAAAACTGTATTTTTTGAATATAACGGTTTTAAAATAAATATGATTTTTTGTTAGAGCCACTTTAGCGTTTTCAAATCAATTTCAATATTAGAAATAAAACTAAAATTTTAATCTGCAAAATACTCTTAGATTCATTTTTTAATATAATTCATAAAGTTATTTTCTTAATAAATCATTTGACATTTTTTTTAATTAATTTATATAATATTAATTTAAATTTTAAAATTTAACCCATTTATTTACCGTTAAATTAAAAATTAAAATAGTAGAAACTGTAAATACTTATATATATACTACTCAGAAATTGTTATTTATTGTTTTTGCTCAATTTTAACAAAAAAAAAAAAAAAAGGAAAAAAATTAAAGAGATTTTTCACTTAAGTGTTTATTTTCTCTTAAATTTTAAATGATTTCAAATATTAACGTACTCAATTTTTACGTACTCACATTATCAAATATATATTTTTCTATATCTTAAACTTTGAACAAAAAATAATTTTTTGCAATTCAAATGACGTAAAAACTGTAAAATTTTTTTTTTTTTTTTTTATTCTTTTCTATACATTTATATTTTCTCTCTCTTTTTCTACCGTTCACAGTTCATACATATATATGTATGTAATGTTTGTAATAAATTTTTTTTTATTTATATTTTTTACATGAATTTGTATTAAATTTTTTATGTATAAATACAATATACATGTGTATATAAAAGGACAGTCAACAGGATATTTTATTTCGGTTCGTAGTGTATTTTTAAGTAGTAACATGTATTTATAAAAAATAAAAATAAAAAAAAAACTAAAAAACTGTTAACAAATTAGGAAGGTACAAAAAAAAATTAAAAAAAAGGAAAAGTGAAAATCTGGACGTTATACACAAAGTACAAAGTTGAAGTTTTTCTTCATGGGTCGGTATCTAATTCATTTGGTCGGATTGAATTAGAAAATATGTAATACAGAGAAAAAAAAAAAAAGCTAAAAAAACACAAAAAAAAAAAAAAATAAAATAAAAAACAAAACAAAATTGAAAAAGGAAAGTTAAGACAATTTTCTTTTTTTTTTTAGTTGTTTCTTAAACTTAAACGTTGAACCACAGACAATTGAAAATTCGTTGTTCTTTCGGAAAAAATAAAAACAGAAAAGAAAAGAAAAGAAAATAATAATAATAATAATAATAAAAAAAAATAATAAATAAAATAAAGGAATAGAATAATAATAATAATAATATAATAATAAACGAATATTGTAAAAGAAGTTCTTGTTTTTGGATTTATAAGTAAAAATATATTAAAATTTTTAAGTGAAAAGAAAGAAACAATTGAGCGGAAAATCTGTTTTTTTTTTTTTTTTTATTATTTACTTTTGGTAGTTGTTTTATTCTTTGAAATGCTTGTTTTTTTTTTTTTTTTGAGTTTATTAAGAATTCTAGAAAATTGCTTTAATTTTTTGATTTGATTTTTCCTTTTTCTTTCATTTTTTTTTTTTTTTTTGTTTATTTTATATTAATATTGAAAACGAAAATGTTTTATGTTTAAAAGTAAATATTTTCGTTATAGCAAATTATTGTTTATAAAGAAAATTAATTCAATTCGAATAGAATTATAGAAATATAATTTTATGGATACGTTAATTTTTGATTAAATAAGAATAAAATAAAGGTAAAATTATATTGATTTAATGGACTACAATGGTAGATGATATTACATTTCATACAAGATATTTAATAAGTAACAAAATAAAAAAAAAAAAATGTTTAATACAAAAATATTAGTATTTCAATAAAATGTCAACTTAAAATAATAAAATTATGTTGTTGTGGTATAATAAATATGATTTTATTTTTGTTCTAAAAACATTTAATAAAATGTTTCAATAGAAACATTTTATTTTCACATACGTTATATGAAAAGAAAATTAAAAAGAAAATTAAACATTTTATCTTATATTGAGATAATATGATTTAGTTTTCAATTACAGATTAATAATCAAAAGATTTAAACAGAATATATATATTTTTTTATTTTATTTATTTTTTTTAAATTTTTCCTTTTTTTTTATTAAATTAAATATTGTCATATAACTCAATTATGATATTATTACAGTTTTTATTATTAAATAATAGGTAATAACCTTTATAATTCCATTATAGATAATAACCTTAAACATTTTTTCAACAGGTAAATAATTCGCTCATAAATTCATTGAATTAATTTGTTTTGTTTTTTATTGTTTTTTGTTTTTTTTAAGTATATAATTTGTTTTTGTTGTATATAGTATTGTTATTATATTATAAACTTATTTTATTTCATTATTGCTTTGATTTTTTTGTTAACAGTATCAGACAAAACTTAAAAAGGACGCAATAAACAAAAAAAAAAACAACAGAAAAGAAAATAAGAAATTAGTAGTTAATATTTTATTAAAAAAAAAAAAAGCAAATATAATTTGTTTATTATTAATGCTATTTTTTTTTTTTTTTATATAGAATAAAAAAAAAACAATAAAAAACAGTTTAAAAGGATACTTATGAATTTTTTTATACTTAGAAACCTATTGAAAAAAAAAAAAAACAAAAGGAATCTATTAATAATAAATGTTAATTATAGTATTTTATTTTTTTAAAATATATACCTAATATAAATAAATACATAAAAAAAATAATTTAAATAATTAAGTAGCTAAAAGCGAAAAAAAAAATGTAATGTATTTTTTAAAAGAAAAAATGTATTTTTAAACAATGCTGATGAGTTGAAAAAATAAAAAAATTGAATTTTTTATTATGTGAATACTAAAAATAAAAATTACAAAAACTAAAAAAAAAAAAATAAATAATTAAATTTAAATAAATAATTTAACTTAAATTTACGGTTTTTTGCAAAAAACAAAAATTTGTTTAGTTAAAAACAATTACTTTAGGTAAAGTGTATTTTAATTAAAAAAAAAATAAAAATTACATAAACATTTTTTTTAAAAATTATTATGAAATTTTAAATAGCAATAGGAAAACATTTTTATAAATTTAAAATTTATCTGATCTTTTTTATATTTTGACAAAAATATTAATAACGTTTAATACCGTATATACCGTATTTCTCGTTTTCGAATATGGATTCTATTTGATTTTAATGTAGCATGATTCAAATTATTAAAATTATTAAAAAAATATTTTACCTATATTATTATTTAAAAATTTTGTATTATATAAAATTTACTATTCTTCTTAAAAGTGTATTTATTTATTTAATCTATTCGAAACCGAACTCTTAATTCTTAAACGTTTTTTTTTTTTTTTTTTTATCTTTTTATTTCCTTCTTTATCTCTATTTACAATATCTAGTAAAAAGTTTACAAAACTAGATTAAATTCTTATGACTAGATTAACATGTAAAAACAATATTTTTTAATTCTTAAACGTGTAGAACGAAAAAACTTCATTTTTTTTTTTTTTTTTTTTTTTTTTGAAAAAACTTCATTTGTAAATAAAATATTTAAATCGTAATTTGCATACTTTTAGGCTAACAATATTTTCTTTGCTACTATTTTATATGAAAAAAACCAATTTTACGATTTTATTTGTTAAAATATTGCACTATTTATGAAATTGTGATTTGGGCGTATATTTTTTAATTTAAATAATAACATATACTTGGAAGGTTAGCTGTCTATAAACTCGGAAAAATTACAAGTTTTTGAAATTTTTTTTTTTTTTTTTTTGTTTTTAATTTTAGCACAAGAAAAAATTTGATTTCTTGAAGATTGATTTTTAACGAAATTCAAAAAAGACTTTACTTAGATTGAGATAATTGTACTAATTTGATAATGATCAATTAAACCATTAAATATGATTTGGTAACAGATGTAAAATTCTTATATCCTTTCAGAATCATAAATTTGTACACTGCCTGTTCATCATGACAGCGAACTAATCAAAAATTTCTTTAGAAATTGTAAGGATTAAATTTAATAAAAAAAAATACTTTTGGATATAAATTTTTTTTTTATTATTATTTATTGTATATTTGTTTTTTTTGAGAGCGATTGTGAAATATGTTTGAAATTCAAGAAAAAAAATATGCATAAATTTTTTGTAATAGTGTGGGATCCACTTCACTTCACTTTCTTTTTTGAACGAAGAATAACGAAAAATTACGATTTTATGGATCTTAACTAAATTTATACCGATGAATGATTCTATACAGAATAACATTTCCACAAATCTTCAATTCAACTGAACATATTGGCAAGACTAGACAACAAAATACCGAAAAATGTTTATTATACTTTCATGTTAAAATTGATTAACAGGTCGTGATCACAATTAATTTGTAGTCTTTGCTAATAATCAGTAACACTGGTTCATTGATTGAAGTTAGTCGGCTAAAAAGTTTAACTTCAACAACGAAAGAACGAAAGAACATTTTGTTAAACACACTCTTTCATGCCTCAATCGGTTTGTAGATCATAACTATATAGTATCACAGTAGTTTAAATTGTCAAGAAATAACGCTTTTATACAACTTTTAACTTAATCGGTCACTTTTAACTTAATCGTCAGATAAACAAAAAAAAATTAAAAATATAATTAATAGACTCTTGTGCCAAAACGGGTTAATGAAGTTCAATAAAACTTTGTCACGCACTATCTTAAATTAAATTTATAAATGTTATATTTCAACAATTTAAAAAAAAAAAATTAATTTATATTAATAACTCAATATATTTTATATTTATAATTTTAAATAACTTTAAAATTATATGTATTAAATAATCATTATAATAAAGTACAAGTATTTATTTAAATAAAAAATAAAAAAGGGTCCTTTCACAAAAATTGATTAATAATTACACTAAATTATACTTCAGTGTATTATACATATTTATACAAATAAATATATAAAAAAAAAGATATAGTTTATTAAATATGACCATTATATAAGTATATCATTGAAAATGTATACATTTTCGAATTCTATAAGTAATACTGAACTTATAAAAAAAAATGAATTACTTATTATAATCATTATACTGGTAAGTTTAAAAAAGGTAATCAAGAAAAGAACGGATAATATTCTTTTAACCCAGTTTATCCAAATTTTATATTATATAATAGGATACACGTATTCTTTTGTATAATAGGAGTTAAAAATATACTTGAAGATATCCTTCATATATTTTTTTTTTTGCTTTGGTATTGTAACTATTTTCTTATTTATTTTTACAGGCCAAATCTTATTATTCAGAAAACGACCTTTTTCTTTGCTACTGAAATTTTTTTTTTTTGTCCTTTTTTTTATGTACAAAAAATTATTATGTTCCGTTTTTTGTTAAAAATATTTTATCCTTAACCCTTTTTTCGTCAATCATTAAAAATAAGGAAGAGTTTTCTTTAATTCTTTTTAAATTAGGTTGTATGTAACACACTTTGATGTTTATCGTTATTATCATAGCAATAAAAAAAATTAAATTTTTACTTAAATAAATATTTTGGGTTTTTATTGTAACTTAGAATACTAGAGTTTTATTAAAGAATGTATTTTTACTTAAACTAAGATGAGTTAATTTTAAGATATATCTATTAAAAATTTTTTACTTTATTTTAAATTCCCCTTAAAAAGAATAAAATTTAACTGATACAATTTTAGTAAAGTAATTTTAATAGATTTTGAGTGAGAAATGGGTTCAAAGTTGTTGTAGTCACCTTTTTTATTTGCTTTAATTTTTTACAAATATGTTAGCTCTGAGCTCAGTTCTAAACATCTAAATATCATTTTGTTTTAGTTTTTTAACTATCAATCAAAGTTACAAAAAATTATTACGAATGTACTATTTGTGTATAAGCAGGATATTCCAAATATTTAAGGTTTAAAATAAAAAAAAAAAAATCGTAAGTAAATTTCAGTCTCTACAAAATTCAAATTTAAAATTTGGACAAAATTCTTTATATAAATGCAATATTTTGATTTTGAAACCTAAATTCTTAAAGTTACCTTAATTTTTTTTGTACACCTCATTAAGAAAATACTAATATTTTAGTATTATCTCCGCCCATTATTATTTCACAAAAAAAAAAAAAAATTGAGCAAAAGACAATTTTTTGAATATACAAAAGATTATGGCGCAACTTAAACAGTCAAACAAAACTGATTAAGAGTGGTAAGTGTAAAGGTAAACCTTCATTCCATTTTAAATACTTTTTAAAATATTTATTTAAAATAAAATTTATGGAAAGAGATTTAAAGTAAAATTTTATTTAATTTTTGCTTTAAGCAATTTCTCCTAAAATATACATAAGGCGTGCTCTTTTTTTTAATGTCTAAAACAAGAATGAAGGAAATTTTTCCCTTTTTGAGAATTTCAATTTTTAACTATTTAACAAACAGAGAAAGCCTTTTACAATTCCTTTTCCAAATCATATGAAAGTATGTTGCTTATTGTCTAAGGTTACTGGGACTTGAAGCTTTTAAAGATTTAGTATTAAAGATTTAAAAAAAGGGTCGTAATTAAAAAACTTATAGGGTGAAACATAATTAAAAATATAATAATCTTTATAGTTGGATTCTTTACCAACAGAAAAATTACGATAAGCTAATTATGAACATAAATAAAAATTTAAATCCAACAAATTGAAATTGTTTATGGCACACCACAGCAATCACCACATCTTTTTAATGCTTTAATATATTTGATCAACGAAAAAGTTTAAAGGAAATTACAAAAATAAATTATTTATGCAAACAATCTTATTATAAGGACTAACAGGACACAACATAAAAATAAAAATTGGACTACAAAATGTTATAAATGAAATAAAAGATTGGACGAAAAATACTGGAACTAATTTTTCATGATTCAAAAGGAATGTAATTATATATTAGGAGAAAATGTTTCTAATAAAATTCAGAAATATATCGCTGTAAAATAAAAATTTGTATTTTTTTAAGATTCTTTTCTATTTTATTTAAATTTTGTTTTACTACTCCATAATATGACACAAGCCTGCTCCAACCCCTAAAAGTATGCAAACAAATATTTAAAAAAAAAACAAAAAAAGAGGGGGCTTCAGTAGCCTAGTGGGTAGGCGTGTGGCGTATTAACCGAAGGAGTGTTGGTTCGTTCCCTGCACAGGTCGTAAGTGTTTTTTTTCTTTACATATCCTTCTTACGACCAAATATAATGTATATATATAGTATTAATATAAACACAATAAATAATATTTGTATGTATATAATTTAATAATAGTATAAAAACCTATAATGGCCTTATGGTTCAATAATATTGCATTACACTTATGTATGTAATATTAATATAAATAAATAAATAAATAAATACAAATAAAGGGCCTCGGTGGTCTAGTGGTTAAGCATGTGGCTTATTAACTGAGGGAGTGAGGGTTCAAATGCAGCACTGGTAGCAAGTATAATTAATTGAAAAAATTGGGGAATAGGAGCTTGTCTCATAGATCTTGAGAAAGCCTTTAACAGCGTTTGGATTGATGGACTAATTTATAAGCTTATCAAATATAAGTTCCCAGAACATATAATCATATTAATAATGAACATGATTTATGACAACTCATTCTATATGGCACATAATGACAAAATTATTGCGACGAAAAATTACGTAATAGAAAATGGATTGCAACAAGGTACATTAAACTCCTCAATTCTATTCTATATTTATATAATAAAACTGTTAAATTTACTTAATTCAATAAAAGGCGATAACTATATGTTCTTGCTTTCGCAGACGACCTTGTAGTTTACTCAGCAAATGATAATATAGAAAGTATACAAAATTCTCAACAAAATGTGTTCATTATAGTTGCAGACTACTGTAAAATATGGTTATTAAAAATAAATCATAACAAATGCGAAACTATTCTTTTTCGCAATACAGTAAATAAGCTTAACACAAACATGAGAAAAAATTGGTTGAATTACTTTATCAAACAACACAATAATATAATGCTAAAACACAAAAAAATGGTTAAATATTTAGTAGTTCACTTACACCAAACCCTAAATTATACCGAACACATAAATAATGCATTAGATAAAGCAAAGCATTCATGGCCTGCAAACATTTATTTTATAATCAAACAATAACTCATAAAGCCAAGATCATATGTTATAAAACACTCATAAGACCAATTAACACGTATGCATCTCCAATCTGGTACAATTTTAGTGCCAGCTCAATGGAAAAACTTCGCAAATTCGAAAGAAAGCGCATAACAACATGCATTAATAAATACCGTAAACCCGAGACTAATTATAAACATTTTTATTCAAATAAATACATATATAAAGAGTCCAACATGACACGAATTGACAATTTTATTACAAAATTGATCAGAAATCATCTTGACAGAGCATTGAAAACTCCTGAGAATAGTTTAATATTCCACATATATTGTCATAACGAGGAGTACATAAAGAAAACATTAATATCGGGTTACATTGCACCCGAACACTTTATTTATTTGGATAAAGAAGGGTATTTGAAAGATCACAACCATGTCCCCCTATTATTTCATTATAATAGACAGGCTACATGGAAAAAAATTGAATTTAATCCTACTAATATTAATCCCCAAGACCTGAGATTTGACAAGCATATCTTCTACAAGGATACTATAGATAATATAAATGTTTGGTGGTTAGATAGAGCATAATATATTGCATTAACAATATACAAATTAGTTTTAGGAATTAGGTTAGAATTTTGTTAAGGTAATTAGAATAAGTTTTAAGTTAATGTATAAGTCAGATGTAATAATGGTTTTTTTCAAATTTTTCACCAATAATTAAAACTTAGAAATACATATATATACTTAATATGTCATCATAAAAATAAAAATATTATAAAAAATTAAAAAATAGATGAAATTTAGCAAACAAAATACTATAAATTTTACATGTTAATTTTTATATTAATAAAAAAAGAAAATATATCTATTTTGTAAAATTTTTTAGGATAAAAATGGTAAGAATTATTAAATTTCAAATAAAAGTTGAAGAAAAGAAGAAAAAAAAATTTAATAATAATATTCGACTTGTAATGGCCTTATTAGCCGATGATTTTGTAATATTGCAATATCCTATGTGATTTATAATATTAATATAAATAAATAAACAAATAAATAAAGAGGGAGCGCAAGTTCAACTTAAACAACAAAATGCACTATTGATATGGCAGAGCCATTTGCTTCAACATAAGTGCAAGTCTAATGGAGAAAATAAGAAAAATTGAACGAAAATGCATAACAGCCTGCGTAAATCTACATAGAAAACCCGAAACGGATTACAAACATTTTTATTCCAATAAATGTTTGTACCGTAAAGCTAAAGTTTTAAGATTTTTAGTTATTAAGTAATTCTCGATAAATATTAGTTTAAAAGACTTTTTTTCTAATTATAAATTAAAGAAGAAATTAAATAACGAAAACAAAGTTAAAAAAAAAAATGTACTATTGATTTTTTAATAACCTTAATTTTTTTACCTATATCTTAAAATACAAAAATTGTAAAACACAAATAATTCTTATATCTCAATAAATTTCAAAATAACCCAGAAAAAAAACTACTAAACTTTAAACATAAAATTTTTAAAGACTATTTTAAAGGTTTATAAGAATTCAAAGCTGTTTTTATTAAACTTTTTCTAGGCTAAGCAACTAATTTAAGATTGAAATTAAATGTAAAATAAAGTTTAATGGAAAAAATAAAAAAAAGTGCAAGTTCAAATTCTGCACAGGTAGCAAGTGTTTTTAATTGTAAGGTAAATAACTGAAAAAGTAATTTTTCTTAACAAATTTTTCTTACTAACTACCAAATATAGTTGTAAACATATTTAATATAAAAAAAAAACAAGTAAAAATAACAGTAAGTCAATGCAACCGACTTATTTATACCCTACACCTAAAAAATTCAAATTAAATTAAAAATCCATAAGTTATTTTAGTTAGGTATTTAATACAAGCTAAAAAAAATAAATGCTGTTAAAACCTTTGTACAAAATTTCAGGTTTCTATCTTTATTAAATTCGAAAATATGATTGTTAGGTCTTGGGAAGTGTGTGAAGGCACGCGGACCACCACCCCAATTCATCTCAAATTTTAGAGACATCAACAGGGTAGAACATTCTTATATCAAATTTCAAGTTTATATATTTATTAATTTCGAAGATATGCTTGTTTGGTCTTAGAAGTTGTGTGCAAGATACCCGAACAACCATTCTAATTCATCTTAAATTTTGGACAAATCAGGGATTCAGGAAACAACACCCTTGTACCAAATTTGAAGTTTCTGTCTTTATTAATTTCGAAGATATGCATGTTCGGTTTTGGGAGTTGTATGGGAGGTACCCGAACGACCATTCCAATTCATCTCAAATTTTAGGCAAATCAGGGATTTAGGAAATAGCACCCTCGTATCAAATTTGAAGTTCCTATCTTTATTAATTTCGAAGATATGCATGTTCGGTTTTGGGAGTTGTATGGGAGGTACCCGAACAACCACTCCACTTCATCTCAAATTTTGGGGATATCAGGAATTCAGAAAAACACACCCTCGTACAAAATTTTAAGTTTCTATCTTTATTAATTTCGAAAATATGCGTATTAGGTTTTGGAAGTTGTATGGGAGGTACTCGAACGCATGGTCCGATTTCGCCCATTTACAATCCCCGCCTTACCTTAGTCATTGTTAACCTACAGTATAAATTTCATCAAGATAGCATCATTATTTTATGAGTTATCTTGCGTACGGACGGACGGACGGACATCGCTAAATCGACTCCGGCGGTGATCCTGATTCAGAATATATATACATGTCTATACCTAACTCGCTTCCTTTTGGTGGTTACAAACACCATACCAAAGTTAATATACCCTATACTTAATGTGTAGGGTATAATAAATAATATTACTGTATAAATTATTAATAATATTTAATCTATAATGAATTTAGAAGCTGATGGTTTTAATAATACAGCTTAATTCTACATTAATTGCAATATTAAAATAAATAAATAAAAAATTGAAAGTAAGAAAAATAAGTAAAAGTTTGAAAGACACTTTTTCTATTGAAAATTTCATAATCTACTTTCTTTTTTTTTTTTTAAATCATTTCAAATGACTCGTATTAATAAAGTTATTGTATATATACATACTTTTAAAAGTTAATGATTATACAATTTTTTTTTTTCATCAGTAAAAAAACAGTAAATTGAAAATACGCATGAAAAAAAAAAAAAAAACAAAATTAAAAACAGCAAAAATATCATTTGACATACCCATTTAAAATAATTAATAAATCATTTATTTAACTTTTATTTATCATGGTTCAGCTGTCTTTTAAAAAAAATTTTTTTTGTCTTTTCATTTAGTCTTTTTGTTTTTGAGAGCATGTGGCAGCAAAGTTTTCATTGTATTTATCAAAAAATAAAAAAAAAAAACAAAAACTCTTGTTATTTCATTATGAAAGCGTTTAACATTCACTGTTCAGTTTTACAATTTTTAGCACATTTCCAAAAAAATTTTGAAAAAATGTGCTTATTAGTTACACTCTGTCCGTCCGTCCGTCCATCTGTTTACAAAACACCGTTCTACACCGTTAAAGATAGAGAAAAAAAAATTTAACCATGGGTAGGTCTCATAAAAATATAAATTTTGTGGAACAACTGCCCCATCATCAGGGAACTACATTTCATGCTGCCCCATCCATCAGGGAACTACAGCCCTTCAAACTTTGAAGAAGCCCTATTTTTAAACGCGTATATTTCATGTTCCGCTTAACATTTTTTCAATCCGAAAACTCCATTCGACAGGAATTTTGTTTACCTTTATAAATCAATATCAAAATTATATATATATATTTTTAAATTTAATATTTAAATTTACCGTTATGTGTAAACCAAATTTTGCATAATTTTTCTGCCTTCTTAATTCCGGCGCTCTTTTAGATAGGGGATTGAAATTTTGATACAAGAGAGAATCTTTAGAATTAGTATAAGTTTACTCAGCAATTTTTTTTCTACCACCTCCTGTTTATGAGCTATTAGGGCTCAAAAATTGAAAATTTGTTATTTTTAAACACCTGTAACTTAGGCACTTGTACAAATTTTTCTTCGGCATGTCAAAAAAATTAAAGTTCCAGTAATATATTTTTATGTGTTTTAATGGTTTCTTTTAATTGTATAGAGTTCCAAAGTTATAGCTCACCAAAATTGCAAAAAAGCTCTATTTTCAGATGTATATATCTCAGGATCTGCTTATTAGTTTTACACTCTAAAAATACTAGAAGATCGAACATTTTTTTAGCTCTATAAAACAATATCAAAATTATGCAATATTTTGTAATTTACTATTTAAATTTACCGTTATGTGAAAACCAAATTTTGCATGATTTTTCTACCTTCATAACTTTGGAACGCTTTTAGATAGGGGATTGAAATTTTGTGACAAGAAAAAACTTTTAGAATTAGTAGTATAAGCTTCCTCAGAAAATGTTTTGGTAGCACCCCCGTTTAAGAGTTATTACGCCTCAAAAATTTAAAATTTGTTATTTTTAGTTACCTGTGAAAAGTTTTTTCGGCAAGACATGAAAATTAAAGATTTAACAATATGTTTTTAGGTGTGTTAACGGTTTTTTTTCGGACTTACAGCCTCTCAAAATACCAGAAAAGACTTACTCTCACGTTTTTACTTATTACATGAAATTTTCAAATTTTTGTGTAAGTCACAACACTTTGTATTGTCTTTTGAAAATGTGCGCTTTTAAAAACCGTTGGTTTACATTCTACCTTGTTTTTTATTTTTACGGGATATAGACTTATTTAAATAATTATGACATAATTTTGTGGTAGTAAAATATAGAAAAAAAAATAAAGATAACTATACAAAGAATACTTCAACTTTAACTGACAGATAACTGTTGTTGATGCTATATTTTTCTTTTTTAATTATTTTTCGGTTTTTATATTATCATTATTTTACACCTCAAAAGAGAATCAGTAACAAAAAAAAAACAATATAATGTTATTAAAAAAAAAAAATTGTTTTTGAAAAATTTTCAATATTTTTTTTTCTTTTTGAAACAAAAATTAAAATGTAAAAAACAAAAAAGCAGACAAAAAAAAATTCCCAACAGAAATTAAATTGTCGAAAAAAAAACCATGAAAAACCATGAGCGAAAGAAAAACCATGAAAAGAGGAAAAGGCAATATGAAAAATGTATTGAAAGTACACGAGTTGTTCTAAATGAGAAGTGAAAATAACAGTAAATTATTTTTAAAGTAAATAATACAGTTAACGTGCTAAAGGGTTTTATTTTAATGAAAAATAATCATTTTTAAATTTACATACTTCATGTAAATGAATTTAGCTGTACGAAGGTGGTATCCTTTATTTGTAGTTACGTTTGTAATTCTTTCTTAATTTTTGTTTTCGCTTTTTTTTTATTTTTCTAACGAAGATGGAAATCTTTCAAAGACACTAGGATTATTGCTTGGTGGTATTAGATTATTACTAAATAAACTTATTTTTCGCTTATCTAATTTAATTAGTATATCGAATAGAGAGTGGATATAGGAAAATATGGGGCAAGGTGTAGACATTTTTGAATTAGGAAGTGGGGCTATATGGAAATAATGATGACTTATTATTTTGATATTTGCAGTGGGCACTCATCACAATACTTCCGGTATGAGGTATTGGTTGAAGGTAATCAACTGTACCAGCCATTTTATTATTTGTATTAATATGATTATTAGTATTATTTTATTCCAATATACATTAATAATACATACTTTTATATGATCTAACCGGGGTTTGAACTTAAGACCATTCTATTTAAACAGGCTGTTATCTTTTGAAAGATTGACACTCTTTATATTTTACTCAACCTTTTTTTTTACAAAGAAAATTCAAATGGGTCTAACATAGAGTTTAAGTTTTCCTATAACTGTTTTGAGTAGTTAGTAGTAATAGTTTATACATCAAGTGAATCTGAAACTGTTAACCAACATTACGTTGCACATGGTGTTGATCATTTGATTCTTTCATTAAAAATGTATGACTGAAAACTTTTATTATTGTATGTATTTAAACTTTAAAATTTTTCAATGTTATTGAAAAGAACGTGATTAATCAACCTTTCTTTTTCAGGTGCAGTTGTAAATGTAAGAGATACTTATTCTTACAATGTGTGTGGAATTTAAATCCACGCTCTTTTGGTATTTGCTTTTACTAACTAGACCACCGAGGCCCCGATGGGAAATTATAATTTTGTCAATATATTGTAAATGAGAATTGGCCTAGTAGAGGTCCAATACGTATTTATTTACAAAAACTAAAGCCAGCTTTTAAGTTTATTTTTAGATTTAAAAGTTTTGTGAAATATTCTCTGGTTTCTAAATTTATTTTAATATTTTTGACTTGATAAATAAGTGTTGCTACTTTGATTTTATTTTGCATAATTTTATCAAAATCATAATTAACAATATAATGGGATGAAACCCTTACAACACGTACAGTGTTGTAACCCTTACAGTTACAACATGTAGTAGTAGTATATAGTACTACATGAGGTAACTATTGAAGGCAACCCCTCACTGTCACTGTAGCGGTTATAATTATTGGCATTAGTATTCTTATTAATATTATTATTATTTTACTACAGAGTCAGCGCTATCCGTGGATTACAACGTGCAGCAGTATATAACTAGTTGAATCGAAAATGTCACTTAATGGATATTTCACTTAAATAATGGAATATAAATATTTTAGTGAAATATCCATTTTAATTATATTTTATTACATATAACTCATATTTTTAATAGTTAAAAAAAATACAGAATGTTGTTCCAATCCTTTTTATGAAAAAGTCATAAAGCTAAAACAATTCCTTGAGTTAGCAATCTTACGATTTGTGGGAATCGAATCTCACACACGTCATAAGAGTAACTCCCTCTTACGACATTTACAGCAACGCCTGAAAAGGAAAGGCTGTGTAATTTCCTTGTTACATTTATGCGACAGGGAAATGCACTAAAAAAAAAAAAAAATTTGCTGATTCAAATTGCTTTCTCTTTTTATTTTTGTGATATAATAGAAAAATATAACTGTTAAATGAACATAATTAGACATAATCCACCATCAGTTTTATTCTAGAAAAAAACGAGGAAGAGTGCAGTAGAGTAGACTGTATCAACTCTGGGATACCCGTATGAACGTAATATACCCTGTTTCTATAAAACTTGACCATCTTTTAAAAACTTTCAGATGTGTTAGTTACAACAACAGAAGTTTAAGAAAGTTACAACAAAGTTACTTTAGTTTAAGAAAATTACAACAACAGTTGAAGCAACATAAGTTATAAAAAAATAATTTAGCTTTTTTCCTTAAAGTGCAGAAAAAAATAACAACGGACTTGTAATAAAGTCAATTGTAATAAATCTAAATCTGTTAGATACTTTAGATTGCAAGAAAGCCAAAATTATAAATAACCTAAAATATCGCAGTTTTAGCTTTATTACAATTTCAAATATTCTTTATGAAAGAAAGAATGAAAAAATGTTTTCAAATTATTTTTCATAAACAAATACATATTTAAATTTTTAAATAAAAGTTTATTTTACAGTAAACTTTTGTTATAGAAAAATATTTTAGTTTTTATTTCAAGCCAAAATATATATACGAAAATGCAATCAAATTGTGGAGGGATGACTTAATAACTACCGTCCCAAATTCCATTGACCATTAAAAAATGTATGGGGAGGAAAGAAGAGCTTTTCCAACAAAGCAATTGTGTTTTTGAGCACGAATTTCGCCTTAACCCAAAAAATCCCCAAGTTTTCGGATATTTGTAGCATATTTTGAATAAATGTGCTTATTTATTTTCTTTTTCAGAATTAATTTCCTAGAGCTTAGAGTCAATAAATACAACTGAAGAATTTCAAAATACACCATAAATTTTAAATAATAATAATAATAACATTAGAATCAAAATTTTATCTATATTTAATCCTTAATCTTTTTTGAAATATTTTGATAACTTCAAAATTGTAATAAAATAAAAATCGCAAATTTCGCGATTATTTTCATTTTATTACAATTCGTTTTATTGCACGTCACGGAAACAACACATCTTAACTATTTAGGATATAAAAATTTACGTGTAAAAATTTCAAATTGTTTTTCCTATCATTTATTAAATCATACTCTATATTGGACCAATAATTTTTATAAAAATGGAAATGGATAAGGGGGATATATTGAATTTTGTTGGTATACATTTTCTAAAAAAATTGTTAACAAAGAAATAAAAAATTTTTATATTCTATATACACTATTCTACTATAGTTTTATATTGATAATTAATGTTTAATCAACTTTATATATTAAAGTATGTGTGATGAAGTTTACACTTTGTTTTTATAGAATATTTTTCAAAACAAAAATTATAAAATATACTTCTTACTTTCAATTTGTCTGTCTTTTCGCCTGTTTACAAAATTTCTAAATCGGTTAATATAGAATAATGAAATATTAACCACCTATCCATGGTTTCCTAAAAAATTTTTTTATGTATAGCTCCAACTCATCCATTACGGAGCTACAGCTGTAAAGGTATTTTCAAATGTGTATATCTAAGATTTTACTTAACATTTCTTCAATCTAAAAACGTCAAAGCACATGATATTTGTGTAGCTTTGTAAATTAATATGAAAATTTTACAAAATTTTTTGCAATTTAATATTTAAAATTACCGTTATGTGAAAACAAATTTATGTAAGATTTTGCTTCCTTCATAACTCCAGCACTCTTTTAAATATCTAAAAATCTGAAAATTGAATAAAGGATGAAAGATTTTTTAAAACCATCATTATAGTTACATTAGGAAACTGTTTTTTTTTTTTTACCACTCCCTGCTTTAAAAGCTTTTAGAGGTGAAAAATTAAAATTTCAACATTTTATATGGCAAATCCTGTTCTTAATAATATAGTATATAGAGTTTCTTTAAAAGTGAAGAAAGGACCTAGTTTTTTACCTTCCAAATTTCAAGTACAAATCACAATATAACTGTTTTTATTGTCGTTTGGAAAATGTGCGACTTTGAAATCTTTTAATTTTATATTTTGCTTTCCTTTTAATTAAAATTATATAAGAAAGAATTTTTTTTTTTTTTTTTAATTACAAAAAGAAAATAAATCTTATATTCAATTTTATAAATATGTGATTAAAATACTATTATTTATTTTTAAATATCCATAAGTGTATATTTAACTATCTATAAAATATATATGTTATATAAATGTTATTCATAAGGATCATATCCTATTATAAGAAGAAATATCTAATTATAATTTCATTCCCGTTTCAATTCTTAATTATGACCTAACAAAAAAAAAAATCCAAAAAAAAAAAAAAAAATTTTTTTCTTCTTCGTTTAAATCTGACTAATTAATATTTCACCTGTTTCACCTTCTATTTAGATAGACAGTTACCTTTACCATATTAATATATATATATGTATACAGGTATATTAAATAAAAGTATTATCTTTCTGGTATCTTGTTTCTTTCAATATACATATTTTTTTTTTTGTTTTTTTTTTTTGCGCTTCCTCCCAAGCTCTAAACTAAACATTTGTAACTATATCGCGCACTGGTTAAATTTATTGTTCTTTTTTGATTTGCTGTTTCTAACTTTTCTAACCCACATTAATACCTTTAAAAGAGTTGTTAAACTTAGAATGAATGATTTTGGCATTCTGGGACTTATGTAAAAAAAAAAAAACATTATGTTGGTTTCGTGATTTTTTGTTTTTAGTTAGGTTTCTTATTTTTAATTTTTTCTATGTATAATCATTATAGTTATCCTTTTTCTAAGTATATACAAAAAAGAAGAAAAAAATCTGTATATATACATATACATATTATATTTTGTAAAGAACGTGATAGTTATTTGAAATGCACCCCTTCAAATTATTTAAATATACGTACACTTAGTTATCGTGTATTCATCGAGTGTCTGTGTTTGTATATAAAATTTTATATATTATGTAATATGTAGTACATATCTTTTTTTTTATTACAAATAATATTTTTTTTTTTTAATGTTTAGGTATGTATTTAGAGAAACGTATGCATATTATATAAGATATAATATATTATGCTTTATTATATGTTATAAAATATCACATATCTAAATTTTTAAAGTTAAAATTATGAGAGGATTTTTAGTTCTATTTTTTTTTTGTTTATTTTTTATTTTTTTGTATGACTTTTGGGATTATTTCAAGTGAAAAAGCCAAGTAAAAATGTAATTTATTTTATTAATAAAATGTTTTTTTTTTTGTGTGTTTGTTTTTATATAAGTGCATTGATAATGTTATGTTAACCCATTGACTAATGAAATGTTGTCGGCAAAAATGATACAAATGACTGTATTCATTAAATTTTTCTGAGTGAAGATATTTTTTAAATGATAAAATCTGTATTTGTTGTAGATATATTTTTTTTTGTGGACGTCTCAATTTTAGACGTAAGATAAAATTTCAAGATTTATTTCGGAAAAAATCAAAGAATTATATTATAGAAAACCTTTAGTAATTTGCAATCTGTATTAAAAAAAAAAACTTTTTGGATCTTGAACACAACAAAATCTTGAAAAAAAAAACTTGTATTGAACTTCTTTTAAAAATTAATTTTGTAACCGGCTCTAAAATCCCTTCTAATTAAATTCTTACATAAAAAAGTATTTAAAGTAGTGAAAAATATCGACCCCAAACACGCACTAATATAATAATTAAAATCCTGATTCCCTAACCAATTCTAAATTCACTCCTAATTATTTTTTTACATACACATTTCAATAATGAAGTACATATTTAAAATAGTGGAATTTGTCGCACTAAACACCCCGCTAAACAAATGATTAAAAGTCTGATTTCTTAACCAAATTTAAAATCCCTCTTAATTATTTTTTTTTACATATACATATTTAAAGGGTTGGTCACGAAATCTCAATACAAAATCCTAAATACAAAATCCAAAAATTAAAAATTCCAAAGCAGTTTTCTTAACATAATTTCGTTTGAATTTTTTTATTTCAGATGTGGGTCGATTTATTGTAAACAAAAATATTAAATGCAAAAATTGCCGAAAAAAAAATTTACATAAAAAAAAGGTTGTTGAATGCGAAAAATGTTGGAAAAAAAATGTAAAAAAGAATATATTATGCTTACATATTTATATACTTCTAAATATTCTGCAAAAAGCGTATATAATCTTTATTTCATAATCAACTAAAAATTACTCCAGGTTCAAAATTTCTCATAAACATGTAGGTAAATATTCTGTAAAAGGCGTAAAACTCTGATTTTCTAATCAACTACAAGGTCCTGATTATTTTTTTCACATATATATTTTTGAACATATAATACGGATTTCCGCCCCCAAACATCCGCTAAACCAATTATTGAAATCCTGATTTTAAATTTATCTTTAAAGTTCTTCCTAGATCACAATCTCGCATAACATATATACTATATAAATATTTTGAAAACTTTAAAACCTTTTAAAAGTTTTTTCTTAATAATCCTGATCAATCCTAATCACTAAGCAATTCTTTCATTTTGTAGATAATTCTTAAATCTGTAAATTTGCTTTACTTTTTACTATTTGAAGTTTTGGGTTTTTGATATTTTGGGATTTTCGAATTTGAAATTTTGGAATTTGGGATTTTGGAATTTGGGATTTTTTTTTTTGGGGATTTCGTTGCGCTGCCATATTTAAACATCAAAACATTTGAAATCTTTACCTATCTTTGAATTTTTTCTTAATCTTTTTGTAATTTATATTAAAAACGCATTTCATCAATTTTTCATAAATCTTGAAAGAATTTTTTGATATATGCATTAAGGTAAAATTTTTGGTGTTTTTTTAAAATTAAAGATTTTAAAAACAAAAAAAAAAATCAAGATTTTGTCAATTTTAGATTATTTTTTTTCAAAGATTGTTGTGACTCCAAAATGAATGTCTAAATCAACTGAATAAATTTCAATATTCTAACTGTAAACAATGACAAAAACAATTTGTTTTATATAAAATTCTTTAGTTTGACATCCATTGTTAATACACAACACATTTAAAATTTTTTAGCATAAAATAGTCATATATTATTTTAAAATATTAAATACAAGTTAATAAAAGATGATTTTTTAACTTTTTAATTTAATTTTTCTTTTTAAATATTTTTCTTTTCAATTATTTTATTCAGTAGCAACAGAATTAAATTTTTAAATGAAATAATTTGGTAACATAAAACATTTACTTTGACATTTTAATTGGTATAGCGGTACCATTAGTTAATAAAATCAACATGAAAAATAAATAAAAAATTAAAAAATTTGTTAATTTTTTATTTGGCAAAAAAACAAAAAAAAAAAAAAAAACAAAATGTGAACCACTTTCATTAAAATGTTTTTTTTACAGGTTAATTTAGTTTTTACTGGTTTAATTAGAATTTTTTTATATGATTGTTTTGAATTATTGATTACGGTATGATGATTTGGTTTTAATAAACTTTTTAGGATGTTGTGTATGAATATTTTAAAATTGAAGCAAAAAAAAAAAAGCAAAAAAAAAAAACGTTTTGTACAATTGGGCTTCAAAAAGTTTTTAAATTTTTAAATTTGAAAGATTAAATTGGTAGTTTATAGTACAACCGAGATTTTAATCTAGGATTTTACGTTTTACCTCCATACTATGGGTTTAAATTAATGACAAGTATTAATTCAATAGTAGAAAAAAATATAAATATGTAATGTACATCCATCCAATAGATAGGTTTTATTCATACTTTTTTTTTGTTGAAATGTAAAAAATGAAGAAATATTTTATAGTTGGATAGAAAATCATGATTATACACTTTTTCCAGAATATGTATATATATGTACATATGAATGTGCAAGATTCTGAAATAGAAAGTGTTTTAAGTTGGTTTACGAAATAACAGTTTCGTTCTTTTCAAGGATAATATTTTTATGTAAATATATATATTTATATACATTTATATATACATATATTTATTTAAAACTGCAATTAAAAATGTTCATTTTTCGAAAATAAATTTTAATATTTTGGAATTGTTGAAGAGTAAAATACATGTTCTTTTTATAAATAGTTGCATGTATAAACGTTGCCCATAAAATTATGAAAACATTTATCTAGGCAATATTTATGCAGGCAAATCAAATTCAGTTAAATGAAATACTGTTAACGATAGTACAAGAAAGTGAAAATACATGCAAATAATATCCATCCAGAGATATAAGCTTGTATTAACTATGACACTGATCCAGATGATTCTATTGATTATAATGTCATTTCTAATACGTTTTTAATTGTCGTTTCTATTGGGAGTGAAAAATTTCAGATCAATCTTATGCAAACATTTTATTATATAACCGAAAATTTGAGTGAACTCAAATGCGAAACTAAAATCAAAGCTCAAAGCTCAAAGCTTAAATAATAAACTAACTCACATTTTAAGCCATACGCATGAGTTCACACATTGAGCTAATTTGTAATTTGAGCTAGATTTAAAGTAAGCTAACTCAAATTTTGAGTCAAACTTGAGTGACTGAAATTAGCTCAAATCCTTTTATTTATAATTTTATTTTCATATGTGGGTAATTAATTGAGATGTTTGTATTAATTCATTTATTCAGGGATCTAAAAAGCTTACATTTAAGCAGTCAAATTTAAAAAGCTTAAATGAAATTCAAGCTTAACTCAAAATTTAAGTTAGATCATATTAAACTACCTCAACATTTTAATTTGCTCAATGATTGCGTTCAGGTTATTGTTCCCATTATGAGCCGGCTAAAAATTTGAGTTGTAAGATAAATTTGACCTTTTTACAAACCTAAATTAATGTTAGAGTTTAAAATTATGAATACAAAATATTACCAAAATAAGATTGATTTTTATTAAAATATTGTGCTAATATGTTTAATATATTTCCAATTTAAAAATAATTTTTATAATTAATTTACATTTTTAAAATTTTTCCTTTCTAGGTGAGTTGGAATTTTGGAGTAATAATAAGCATAACAAAAAAATCTGTAAGTTTTTTGAAAAAGTTTCTTTTTCTTTTAATTTATTATTTTTATTCTTTAAAAAACAATAATTTTTATAACAAAAAATAAAATAAAAAATTATATTTGTAAAATTTAAGAAGACTTTAAGATATTAAGTACGTATAATATTAAAAATATAACAATAAATTCGAATTGAATACGCTTTAATTGGTATTAGTAATATAAAAACTTAACCTAACTTAATCTGACTTAAACTAAGGAGCCTATATTTAAAAAGAATATGTATGTTATAATGCTTAATACTATTTAATAATATTTTCCAACGGCTAATAGTCTGTTTTTAATAAATTATCTAAATATGTCATCTATGTCGGTATGAATATATCGTATTTCAATTTTGGTCAGATTATATTACCCAGACTATATTCTATAATTCTACATGTAGTCGGTATTTATAATAATTTTTAATATAATAATTTTTGTTTAAAAAGTTAAAATGCTTAGGATCTATAAAGCCCGTGATCATAAGTATTGTGTACAAAATAAGAAGAAGTAAACACAAATTGCATACTTTAAGGATCAAAATATGAAAAAGTTTTTTTTAACTTTAACTTTATATTCCCTGGTGAGTTATAATTTTATATTATATGTTTTGCTTAATACTTGTTTAATACTTATATAAATTTTGAATTTATTATATAATTGCTTACTGAAAGCAATTAAAATGTATATAGCAATTATTTCAAGTTATTACAATAATTTTTTTTGTATATTTAAAAATCGAATCGAAGAATGGTTGAGTAGTATTAAAATATCTGCATACTTTAAAAGTTAAATCATACACTTCAAAAAAGTAGTATTAAAAGTAGAAGTTATAAAAATTTAAAATTTTTTTTTTTTTTTAATCATTTTATAAAGATGATTGATAATTAAAAAAAATTTTTTTTTTATTTTTATTTTTTTGAAAGAGCCACGTAAAGATTTCTTTTACAATAGTGTTTGAGGCGTCATAATTTTTATAAAATTGTAATCCTCATTGTATTGCTCATTGTTATCCTTTTTTTTTAATTTTTATTTTTATCGCTATTCATCTTAATTTTTTAAAATGAAGGATACCCTCTATAGATTTTAATAAAACCCATTAGAACCTGCTTAATTGATAATATACCTCACGTTAGACCTTTTTAAATTAAACAAATGAGATGATTTTACAAAATATTTTTCAAAAATAAATAACAAAACCACTAAATATATATGTTTGCTCGTTGTAATATTTTTGTATGAATGGTTAATAAACTGAACCATGCTTTGTAAGTGATTAAACATACACAATGTTTTTATGGCTCAAGATTGCGCGTGAACATTTTTTTGTTTTTTTAAATGCATTTCTCTGCCACATAAATGTGGATAGGAAATTGCACAACCTTTTCTTTTCAGGCGTGGTTGTAAATATCGTAAGGGGGAATGACTATTACGACGTGTCAGAATATTTTATACGCTCAGGCCACCGACGCCCCTCTAAATAATAGAACTTCAAACATATTTTTGGAATTTTAACTTTAAATGAAATAAACCCATATTATATTTATTTGTTCTATAAACCTATAATGTTATTGTTATAATAAATGTATAAAATATGCACATGATCGTAATGGAAATGGAAACGATTTCAAGAAAAAAATTATAATATTTTCTTTTAAATATAAAACTGCCGAAAAATCAAAAAAAAAAAAAATTTAAAAAGATTTTTATAAATTTCCTTCAATCATTCCTATTATTTTTTATATTTTCACTTTTAAATTTTAAATTACAATAAAATGAGTTTTATAAAAATTGGCCTTCATTGTTTTAAATGTGCTTCAGGTTAATCTTTAATTAAATAAAATTTATATTAAAAGATAAAGAAAAGTTATATATGTATGTATGTATATTTATTTTTCTTTGTTTTTGTTATTTGTAAAGAGTTTTCAAAGAGTTTTAGTTAAATAAGGAAAGAAAAACAAAAAAAAGTAATTAATCGAAAATATTGTGCTGTACAATGAAATAATATAAAAAAAAAGTTAATATTTATCGTACGTCTTTTTTCATAGGCACTTGTAGTATAAAATATAAAAATAAAAGAAGTATCCACACATTCTTCTTACCCAAATGGAAATCTGTTTTTATAAATTGTTATTTAACTAAATTTATTTAAAGTTTAAGATATTATATGTTATTTCAAGACATATAATATGATATATAGTATTTATATAGATAGAAGGAAAGAAGAACACTAACATCTTTCTTCAAAATAACTATCCAAAATTTTTCCCTTCATCCTCCATAATCCCCATTTTCCTATATTAAAACACCCAAGTATTCCTTTCCCCATCCTTTTCCCCAAAACCAAGCTGTACATTATATTATTATGTATTAAAGGACCAATCCTATAGTTTGGTTTTAAAGGGGGTGGTTTTGGTTGGTTAAAGTCCAACACTACTCAGAGGAACCTCGTGCAGTTCCTTTGGGTGACTTTTGATGTTTTCCACCGTCCCTCGTTTCCAAAAAAAGGTAACAACAAACATTCTACACTGTAAGAATAATATTTATATACTTAATGAATCCGGAGATAATCAATGTTTAAAGTTTCAAAAAAAAAATGTTTATAGTACATTATTATTGTATAATAATATGCTATATGGTTTTTCTGTATAAAGTTTTTTTTAATATTCATATGTTAGATTAATGACTCTTAGCTATAATTTCAATATAATCTCAAGTATATACATAAGCTATAATATACATTATATTTTTAGTTCAATAATTTAATGAACTACTTATGGATATTAGTAGTTATATTTTATATTATATTTAAATTATTTATTTTATATACGAGTAAATAAAAAAATTTTGTAAATGAAATTTTAGACCTAATTTTATTCTAGGTTATAAACCGGGCACAATAACATCAGTTTTTTTTTTAATAGTGTAGGGAGAACGATAAATGACTAAAGTCGGTTTACAATGGACCATTTCATCAAAAGAACTTTTTCTAAAAATTATATTTTGTAAACAGACAAATTGAAAATAATACACACTTGGCAAAAAGGACATTTGAACAAAAAATCTATTTCACAAAACTACAGAATACAAAACGAAATTTCATAAAAACTTTAATTAAAAATTTTCATTTTTACTTAAAGAAGATGGCGTATAGCATTCATTATTTTAAACACTTTTGAATTAAAATCTTCATTTCAAAAAATAATTCGTAGGTATTTTGGAGTTTAAACATATTTTTATTAAATATATATTTTTATTGAACGGCTTTTTGGAGAATGTATAACTCTTTGAAAATGGAAAATATGCCAAATTGATTTTTTGTAAAACGAGGAACGCAAATGGAAAATTTCGAAATGATTCTTCTGTAAAACGAGAAATTTTGCAAAGTGACAGTTTTGTGAAACAACTTGGTATGAAAGATATTTTTATAATATTTATTTTAATAAAGCGAGTAGTGAGAGATAAACTCTGTTTATATCATCTGTTAAAAAAGTTTTACATTCATTCAATTTATATATAATTCTATTCAATTTCAATATTGTCTTTTCCTTCATATGTTTTAGTTTGGTAGTCATCTCCTATTATAGGTATTAAAAATAACTAAAACTTTAAATTATTTATTAAATATATAATTAATTTCAATAAAATTTCAAATAATGTAACCTTTTTTTAATTCTTACCCATAAGAAAGAAGGATAAAAATAAAAAAATGACGACGGACAAAAGACAATTAACAAAAGACAATTTAAAATGGAATATTTAAAAAGCAAAAATAAAAAAATATTTAAATTATAAATTAAAAAGAGTTTTTAAAGCATCCTTGTTTTGTCTCAATATTTTCTTTAAATATGTTCCTTTTTCTTCTTTTTTTAATGTTATTTTTAAGCAAAAAAAAAAAAAAATAATAATAATAAAACGTAGTGTAATTAACGGTGGCTATATTAAACATTTTCGTTTTATTGCTATACTGAACATTTACGCTTAGGTGCTATTTTAAATATAATTTGTTTTTTTTTGTAAAATTTTGTTTTTTTTGTTTTTTCTTAGGGTAAAATTAAATTTACATATACAATATTATATATATATAGTAAAAATGAAGTTAAAAGATATATACATATGCATAAAATTGACAACATTTTATGGGTATATATCTAAGACAATTAACATTGAACTTTTATACCATTTTTGATTATTTAAAGAATATAAAAGGAAATTATAGTAGTTAAATAGAATGATCCTTGCGGCTGTATTTAAAATTTCTTCTTTTTTTATGTGTTTTTATACCCGTACGATAGGATCGGGTATAATAAAATTACTCCTCCGTTTGTAACACCTCGAAATAAGCGAGCTAGATATACCTTCAAAGGTATGGATCGGATCAGAAAAAAATTCTAAGACTTTTGAGCCATGTCCGTCCGTCCGTCCGTCCGTCCGTCCGTCAGCACGCTAACTCAAAAACTAAGAAAGCTAGAATCTTGAAATTTACACAAAATATTTTGGGAGTAATTTGTAGGTTCCCTATTTTTTTTGGTTGAGTTTGGACCAAGCCTTAGGGTAGCTCTCGAACACCTAACTTTTATATCTCCACATTTTTTTTGCAATAGAGCTATGAAATTTTAACTACTGATAGATCTCACAAAAATATTAATTTTATTTTCAATAACTTTTTTTTGTAGCCCCACCCGTTACGGAGCTACAGCTCCCCAAAGGTTCAAAAAAACTCTATATTTAAATTGTTATAGCACAAGTTCTATAAGGTATATCTTCATTTTGAAAACGGCAAACGATTACTACTTTCATTAGCTTTAAAAGTATATATACAATAAATACATATTTTTGGCATACGGTGTCTTAATTTACCGTTATGCGAAACTCAAATTTTGCAAAATTCTTTAACCCTTCCATCTTCTAAACGGTTAAAGTTGGAAACTTGAAATTTTGACAGAAGTTAGATCTTTGAAAATTAGTATGAGTCATTTCAGAAATTTTTTTTGTATCACCCCCCGTTTAGGAGCTGTAAGGGGTCAAAAACTGAAAATTTCCTATTTATAAACACCTGTAACTTGAACACCTGTAAAAATTTTTTTGAAGTAATACACAAAAATTAAAGCTCCAACATTATATTTTTATTTCTGTTAACAACTTTTTTTAATAATATAGGGTTACTTTATAATTGACGAAAGTGTTACTTGATTTTTTCAAATTTTCTAACAAATTTCATTAACGAATTTTTTCCATTTTGTTTTACTCGATAATTTGAAATTGTTGAGGATATAATGCGTAGTACAAAAAAATGTAATTAAATAAACAATATAACGGTTGCTTGAAGAATTTTATTTTTATTTATATGATATTGATATATATACATACTTATATAATATCATGTTTATTTACATATCGTATATGTCACTAGAGAATGAATGATAAGAGTATAGATGTATATTATATAGCGCCGTATTTACATACATATATGTATTTTATTGTACTTATAAGAAATTATTCTGCCAATGGAATATTTAAATATAATATAATATAATATTTAAAATTAAATTTACTGTTTTGTACTTAGTAAATTTAATATACATTTACCGCTTAGTATTAAATGGTACTATAGAATATTTGAAAAAGTTTTGGATTGATAATCGTTATGTGGAAGGTTAGCATCTGCTTTTGAAGAATGTACATATAAACATATAGTTTGAATTTGAATATATGTACAACCCATAGTTCTAGAAATTATAAAATTCACCCAAATTATTTTAAAATACTAAAATATTAAAAAAAATAATATTGTAAGCAGAGTGACAGGCTGTGAACATACTAACGGTTCGTACGGGTATCTAAGAGTTGACAAAGTCAACTGTATTCTTCCTCGTTTTTTTTGTTTTTTAAGGGTAATAACTATTGTATGTTTTTGTTAACTTTTTATTAAAGCGTATATAAACGGTTTTTCTTATTTATTTAAATAATTTTAAAAAAGAATTTTAATATTGTTTGGTTTTTTTTGGCTTATTATTATAATTATTTAGATGATACTATATGTAATATATTATTAAGACTATATACATATATGTATTATTATGTATTTTAAGTTTTAAGTGAAATTTTTTGATTAAAAAATATTCAAAAATTGCTTGGTTTTAATCTTTTATTTTTAATTTTCTTTTGGATTAATTATACTATAAAATATAGGAATAAAATTAAGAAATAAATTTTTATTATGAATAAAATTAAGAAATAAATTTATATTAAAAACGAGGAAGAATACAGTTGCCTTTGTCAACTCTTAGATACCCGTACGAACCGTTAGTATGTTAACAGCCTGTCACTCTGCTCACAATATTATTTTTTAAATATTTTAGTATTTTAAAATAATTTGGGAGAATTTTATAATTTCTAGAACTATGGGTTGTACATATATTCAAACTATATGTTTATATGTAAATTCTTCAAAAGCAGATTCTAACCTTCCACATAACGATTATCAATCCAAAACTTTTTCAAATATTCTATAGTACCATTTAATACTAAGCGGTAAATGTATATTAAATTTACTTAGTACAAAATAGTAAATATAATTTTAAATATTATATTATATTATATTTAAATATTCCATTGACAGAATAATTTCTTATAAGTACAATAAAATACATATATGTATGTAAATACGGCGCTATATAATATACATATATACTCTTATCATTCATTCACTAGTGACATATACGATATGTAAATAAACATGATATTATATAAGTATGTATGTATATCAATATCATATAAATAAAAATTCTTCAAGCAACCGTTATGTTGTATATTCATTTACATTTTTATGTACTACGCATTATATCCTCAACAATTTCAAATTATCGAGTAAAACAAAATGGAAAAAATTCGTTAATGAAATTTGTTAGAAAATTTGAAAAAATCAAGTAACACTTTCGTCAATTATAAAGTAACCCTATATTATTAAAAAAAGTTGTTAACAAAAATAAGAATATGATGTTGAAGCTTTAATTTTTGTGTATTACTTCAAAAAAATTCTAACAGGTGTTCAAGTTACAGGTGTTTAAAAATAGGAAATTTTCAGTTTTTGACTCCTTACAGCTCCTAAACGGGGAGTGATACAAAAAAAATTTCTGAAATGACTCATACTTATTTTCAAATATCTAACTTCTGTCAAAACTTCAAGTTTCCAACTTAAACCGTTTAGAAGATAGAAGGGTTAAAGAATTTTGCAAAATTTTAGTTTCGCATAACGGTAAATTAAGAAACCGTATGCCACAAATATATATTTATTGTATATATACTTTTAAAGCTAATGAAAGTAGTAATCGTTTGGCGTTTTCAAAATGAAGATATACCTTATACAACTTGTGCTATAACAATTTAAATATAGAGCTTTTTTGAACCTTTGGGGAGCCGTAGCTCCGTAACGGGTGGGGCAACAAAAAAAAGTTATTAAAAATAAAATTAATATTTTTGTGAGATCTATCAGTGGTTAAAATTTCATAGCTCTATTGCAAAAAAAATGTGGGGATCTAAAAGTTAGGTGTTCGAGAGCTACCCTAAGGCTTGGTCCAAACTCAACCAAAAAAAATAGGGAACCTACAAATTACTCCCAAAATATTTTGTGTAAATTTCAAGATTCTAGCTTTCTTAGTTTTTGAGTTAGCGTGCTGACGGACGGACGTACGGACGGACATGGCTCAAAAGTCTTAGAATTTTTTTCTGATCCGATCCATACCTTTGAAGGTATATCTAGCTCGCTTATTTCGAGGTGTTACAAACGGAGGAGTAATTTTATTATACCCGATCCTATCGTACGGGTATAATGATTTTATGCGAATTTAAACTATTTATGAAAGAATGAGAAAAATTATAAATAAAAGGTAGATTTGATTCAATTTTAGACTAAAATTATTGATATTTAAAAAAAAAAAAAGAAACAATATTTCAGGTTCCTTTAAAATATTGATATAAAAAAATTTAATTAATTTATTATTAATTTTTATAATATTGTGAGAAAGAAATTTTTAACTTGAAAAATTCCTTTTATAAAATACCTGTTATATACTATCATAATTAACTATAAATTAATTAAAGTAGATGGATCTATTACAAAGTTTCACAATTTTTATAACTTTTTCAAAATTATAGTTTTTTTTTTTAAATCCTCTTTTTCAAAAACTCTTTTATCCTTCTACAAACGTATTAAAATAGCCAAGAAATGAAAAATAAAAGTAAAATCACAAAATGAAAATTCAAAAAAAAAAAACGAAATTTGAAAAAAATATTTCCGACTTATAATATTTTTGCCAATTCAGATTCTCATGATGTATATACCTATCTAGAAAATGCGTATAACTTTGCCTTTTCTAATTATTTTTTATATGTACATATTTTAACAATTATAAGCATTTAAAGGAGTGGTGCGAAATTGTTAAATGAATAAACACATAAAAAAAAACATATAACCTGAAATTTGCGATTCCTTTTCGGGATTTTTTATCATTTTTAGTCCTTTTTCGGGATTCGTTAAACTGCCGAAAGAGAAGAGGGGTTGTTGCCGCAAATCTCGTTAGACAAATTATTGGAATCCTCGTTTTGTAATCAACTTTAAGGTCCTCCAAGTTTTTTTTTTTTTGATTTTTTATAAAAGGAGTTCTTGTAATAAAAAGGCGATTTTTCAAAAAAAGATACAATTTATAGAAAAATAAATTGTTTGAAGAAAGTTCGTTTCACAAATGGAGGTTAATAAAAATTAGATTTAGTTAGATTTCCAAAGTATATATATATGTATATATATGCATGTTAATTTAACGTTAATTTATTGAAGAATAAATTTTATAAATAATATTAATTTTTCATGAAAATTTTGTAGAAATAATTACTTAAAATACCAGATTTAAATCAATTTAAAAAAAAAAGTTATCATGAAAATTTCATAATAAAAAAAAAATAAAAAACTGACATGGAAGAAGTTGTTAAAAAACAAATAAACAATTTAACAAGTTATAAAGAAATAATTAAAGCAGTGCTTTCAACTTTATGAAATTAAATTTAAATGGAAATTAACACATTAAAAATTATAAAGCGATTTTATATTTTAACAATAAAAAAAAAAAAACCATTGAATATTTTAAAACAAGGATTTGTGACAGACAAATTGAAAAATTTTAATGTAAAATCAAATTAATAGAGAAAATTAAATTTTGAAATGGTAAGAAAATTTTAAAAATTCGCTATAACAAGGAATAGTATAAAGTTAACTATGCCAATTCCAAAACGACACCCGCATAAACAGTATCTAAAGTTATTTCTCGATGTAACAAGATATGAGGATATAATTCTCGCAGTTGTATGTCAGCTACTCTAACCTATTACATTAGAGAAAAGAAATTTTAAAAAAGTTGTTGGCATGAACCTTAACTTCTCTTCAATTTAAGTTATGTTGATATAAAAAAAGAAATTTTAATGGCAGTTACTTGAATCTGCGATTCGAACTTATTAAATTTCAATAGCAAAGGTGGTAATTATATAAAAATGAAAAAAATAAAACTATCAGAATTCAAACGACTGATATTTCAAAATTCTGAAGAAGAATATATTATAAACTTTTTCATATAATCATTTTCTATTACAGTATCACAAATATAGTGGTACAAGTTATTATATCCTAAGATATATATTCGTATATGATTATAAAAATATGTAATTATATAATTTGCTTTAGTATAAATTAAATTAAAATAGTGAATTCAAAAGTTTGTTCTAACGCAATGTATCATTAGATTTGAATATTAAATTGAATAAAAATCTTTTACATTTGTTTTAATTTACAAAGTTTAAGAAGTTTACTGTCATTGCATGTTTCTTAATTAAAACTGAAAATATATTCAATTAAACTTAAATTATAAAACTTTTAATTTCCTATAAACATTTTAATATAGGATTTTTATCCACTTTAGGACGAAATGTCGAAACTCTAATAGACGTAAAGTTCTTCAACAATTCATAAATTTTTTGTTTTTTTTTATGAATTTCTCTGCCACTGTAGCTCCGTAACGGGTAGGGCTACAAAAAAAAGTTAGTAAAAATAAAATTAATATTTTTGTGAGATCTATCAGTAGTTAAAATTTCACAGCTCTTTTGCAAAAAAAATGTGGGGATCTAAAAGTTAGGTGTTCGAGAGCTACCCTAAGGCTTGGTCCAAACTCAACCAAAAAAAATAGGGAACCTACAAATTACTCCCAAAATATTTTGTGTAAATTTCAAGATTCTAGCTTTCTTAGTTTTTGAGTTAGCGTGCTGACGGACTGACGGACGGACATGGCTCAAAAGTCTTAGAATTTTTTTCTGATCCGATCCATACCTTTAAAGGTGTATCTAGCTCGCTTATTTCGAGGTGTTACAAACGGAGGAGTAATTTTATTATACCCGATCCTATCGTACGGGTATAAAAAAACAAGCAAAGATGCCGTTTTTTATAAACTTTTTTTAGGCTAAGATATATTTAAGATTGTATTTAAAGGTATAAATAAAAGGTTATTAATAAAAAAAAAAGAAAGATGATAGTTATAAAAAAAAAGAAAAATAGAATGTAATTGTTGAATTAAATAATTTCATGGTCAGATAACTAATAAAACACAACATTCTTACATATTTATATATATATAATATATAGAAAAATAAATCATTTTCTCTATAGTAATTTCAAATTTAAAAGTGTCCTTCCGAATTTAAAAGTGTCCTACAGTTCCCCAAAGGTTCAAAAAAGCTCTATATTTAAATTGTTATAGCACAAGTTGTATAAGGTATATCTTCATTTTGAAAACGCCAAACGATTACTACTTTTATTAGCTTTAAAAGTATATATACAATAAATATATATTTGTGGCATACGGTGTCTTTATTTACCGTTATGTGAAACTCAAATTTTGCAAAATCGTTCAACCCTTCTATCTTCTAAACGGTTTAAGTTGGAAACTTGAAATTTTTTTTGTATCACCCCCCGTTTAGAAGCTGTAAGGGGTCAAAAACTGAAAATTTCCAATTTTTAAACACCTGTAACTTGAACACCTGTTAAAATTTTTTTGAAGTAATACACAAAAATTAAAGCTTCAATATTATACTCTTATTTCTCTTAACAACTTGTTTTAATAATATAGGGTTACTTTATAATTGACGAAAGTGTTACTTGATTTTTTCAAATTTTCTAACAAATTTCTTTAACGAATTTTTTCCATTTTGTTTTACTCGTAAATTTGAAATTGTTGAGGATATAATGCGTAGTACATAAAAATGTAAATAAATAAACAACATAACGGTTGCTTGAAGAATTTTTATTTATATGATATTAATATATATACATACTTATATAATATCATATTTATTTACATATCGTATATGTCACTAGTGAATGAATGATAAGAGTATATATGTATGTTATATAGCGCCGTATTTACATACATATATGTATTTTATTGTACTTATAAGAAATTATTCTGTCAATGGAATAGTTAAATATAATATAATATAATATTTAAAATTATATTTACTATTTTGTACTAAGTAAATTTAATATACATTTACCGCTTACTATTAAATGGTACTATAGAATATTTGAAAAAGTTTAGGATTGATAATCGTTATGTGGAAGGTTAGAATTTGCTTTTGAAGAATGTACATATAAACATATAGTTTGAATATATGGACAACCCATAGTTCTAGAAATTATAAAATTCACCCAAATTATTTTAAAATACTAAAATATTAAAAAATCAATATTGTGAGCAGAGTGACAGGCTGTGAACATACTAACGGTTCGTACGGGTATCTAAGAGTTGACAAAGGCAACTGTATTCTTCCTCGTTTTATATTAACATTTAAATTAATCTTTAATTTTTATGTTAGTTATGTGTCTAATTCTTAATTTAATTTTCAAAATAATTTTTGTATCAAAATAATATTTTATTCTTCTTTTTTTTATATTGCAAAAATTCGGTTATAAAAATCAATATTTAAACAAAAACAACTTAAACTAATGCCTTACCAGGCCTTACCCTACTTATCTTAAATTGAGTTACTTAGCCTAAATTAAAACCTAATTTGTAGTTCTAGTACTAACTTCTGATGAATCCAACCACCAATAATCTCTTTTTATTTTTTTGTCTTTATCGGGTACAGACATGTCATATCTCAAATTTACTCTGTTAATATTGCCCGGGTTATATTCTATTGATTTACATGTGGCCCGTCTATTATAATGAAATAATATAGGGACATGATTTTGGTTTTGAATATAACCATTTTTATCAAGAAATATAAAATGCTCAGGGGCAATAAATCCCGTGAGCAAAGTTTTTCTTATGTACTCCTCGTTGTGGTAATATATATGTGATATAAAACCATTTTCTGGAGTGTTTTGTGCTCTCTCATAATGTTTGCGAACAAGTTTTATCATAAAACTGTCTATTCTATTTATATTTGATTCCTTGTACAAATATTTGTTTGAGTAGAAATGTTTGTAGTCGGATTCGAGCTTTTGGTTTTTATTGATACAAACTCTTATGCACTTTCTTTCAAATTTTGCGTAGTTTCTCCATTAAGCTTGCGCTTATGTTGTACCATGATTGCGCTTATGTTGTAAAAAAAATGATAATTAAATTAAATTTAACCAATTTCTTGAATCATTATTCCTTAATGTTACACATCTGCAGGTATTTCTTAAAACAAACAAAAAAAAAGGTCTTACTAGATTAGTAACTAAAAAAACAAACTAATTTCAAATGTAAAAGAATTCATTCTCATTATGTTTATAAACAAAAAAATTTTGTTTGTATTTAATTTTAATTTTGTTTAGAATCATGTCTAAAGTATAGAAACCTTGATAATTTCTTTTTATCTTCTTGTGCATCTTTTGACAATTTCATTTTGACATTTTAATGTTGTTTTTGCTCGTGTCTTTAAGTAAATATTTAAATCAAAAGAAAAATAAAAAAAAAACAAAAAATTTGTTTTTTCTTTGTCATTTTAATAATTTGTTTTTTTTTTTTGTTTTGTTTAAAGTTTTAACAGATAAAAACTGTTGTTATTTTTTTTTTTTATTTTAATAAAATTTTAAAAAATACAAATGAAATATAAAAAATCAAAAAAAAAAAATTTATTTTTAAATAAAATATTAAAAGCACCCCTAGAGGAGTGAATCAGAGAACAAAAGAAAAAAAACCATAAGCAAAAAAAAAAAAAATGCTTTTATAGTGAAAAGTTTTAATGCATTTTCTTTTAAATATTTTGTTTTTATTTTGTTTTCGACAAAATTCAGTAAAAATGTTGTAAATGATTTTTTTTTTTTTTTACTTTAATCATGGATTTTTAAATAGATTGATAATTTTTTATTCATTAACTTTTCAATTTCGAAAATGATTCTAAAAAGTGTAAATAAACTTATTAAATTTTTTACTAAACTTTAAGTTTATATTTTTTAATTTTATTTAATTTTTTAGTTGTTCGAATTTTACAAAAAAAAAAAAAAATGAAAAAAGTTAGCTATAACTCTTTAAGATTCATGAAACAGTTGTTTTGTTTTTTAAACAAGAAAATTAAATACAAAAATATAAATTTTAAGATAGTTACTTTAAAATTTAATGGTTTTTTTTTAAGCATCAACAAAAATTTGAAAAATTTTCTTATTAGTTTCACACTGTCCACATATCTACGTCTATATCCGTTTGTCTGTCTATATTTTCAAAACTTTTATGCCGTTTAAGATAGAAAAATACAATTTTAAAATGTGAGCATCTTAAGTTTTGCTTAATGTTTTTTTTGAACTAAAGTATCAATCGTAAAGTATCAATCGACAGAAATCTTTTCTAGCTTTATAAATAAGAATTTTCGCTTTTCTAAAGAATCTTGAAATTTTGAGGGAGAAAATACCTTTTGAAATGAGGATAAGATACTTTAGTAAACTATTTTATAGCTGTCTCTGTTTAAGAACACTATTAGGGGTAAATATTGAAAATTTTCCATTTTTAAATACCTGCAACTTAAAAACCTGTACAATTTTTTTTTTCAAACGTTTACGTTTAATAAATATTAAGACTTTAACATTATATTTTTACAGATTTTTTTTAATTTTATAGTGTTTCCTAAAAATTGAAGAAAGTATCTTTTAATTATCTTATAATTATTTCCTAAGTAGAACATTCTGAGAAAATTCAAAAAATTTTGGTACAAGTCATAATATTTTAATCAGTTTTTATTATCTTTTGGAAAATGTCCTTCTTTAAAATACTTTAATTTTATATTCTGCTTTATTTATATATAGATTGAAAAACTTAAAAGTTGACTTTTGGTCTATTACCATAAAAAAGTTTTAAATCTAAAAGATTTTAAGCTCTAGAAATTTATATATGTTTTGTCTTGGTTAAATAAAACATTTACACTTCATCATTTATGTTTTCACTTTACAAAGTATATATAGTTGGGATGATGGATGTATAGTTTTGGTTGTAGAATTATTTTATGGTATTAGTAATAGATTTATTGTAGTTTTTTACTTTAGAAAAAGTTTTACATTTTTTATTGGAAAAGGTATTTATGAAAGCAAATTATATTTTGATTAATGGATTAAAATATAAATAGTTTTAAACTTTTGATGAAAAACTGACACTATTTGGAACAAGTATAAATTCATAATTTAATATTTGATTGATTGTCATTTAAAAGATACTCTTAAAATGTCTAAAAAGTTAAAAATAACTTTTAAAAATAATTTGGTTATTTTTAGATTTGTTTTTTTTTTTTTTTTATGTAATTTTATCTGTCTACTGTACAATTGCATGAGGTATCAATAACTGTACTTTTAACTTTGTAAGTTCAGATTTATGTTAAGAATAAAATTTCCATTTAAAAGAAATTTGCCATTACCTTTGTTTACTGTCCATACATAAGTATATTATAATATATGTAAATAAATTTCTCCAACTGCTAATATTATTTAATGTAATTTATCTGTCTAGAAAAACATTTTCTACTTTTTCTTTGTCAGAATTTTTTGAATTGAAAAAAACAACAACAGTGTTTAGTTATGGACAGAACAATGACAATAATAAATTATTTATAGATGAGAATCTATTAAAAAAAATTGTTGACATTTTTAATCATTGTATCAAACTTAATAATTTTTAATTTAAATATTTTGTTTTTTTTTTTTGTATCATAGATACATTATAATTTTACTATAAAATGATTTTTTTAATACTGTATTCTTTGTGCATTATTTAAAAATGCAGTGCCATTAAAGTGAATATTATTTGAAAATGGGAGCGTATGTCGAAAGTTCACATATCAAAATATCGTGTTTTAAAATCTCATGTTTTTTTTAAATCTACCCGTTAACGATATTTTGCATAAAAAAAATCATTAGAGTTGGTTGCAAAATCAGGGTTTTTAGTGGTGGTTTGGAGCCGGCAGATTTTAAATTCTTTGATATTTAATTATGTATGCAAAAAAATAATTAGGAAGAAAGGAATTTAATTAGAAAAATAATTAGGAAAGTGGTTTAGAAGGCGACAGCTTCCACTATTTCTCTGCCAGACTAATTATTATGCAACAGTTTGAAAATAAGAAGAATTCCGTTATGTAACCATTATACTTAAGTGACAAAAAGGAGATTTGAATAAAATGCGTTATTTATTTATCCGTGCCAGTGATTATTATAAAAATATTGCCATATTTATATTGAAAAAATTATGAATTTATAATGGAAATAGTGCAAACCCCTTTTTTCCATAATTTTTATTTTCGCTCGCCGATCACGATATTTTGAGACGCAGGATTTTAAAACGCAAGATTTTTCGACTCAAGTTTTAGAAATTCACGATTTTATTTTAAAAATTAAGATTTTGAAATGCGATTTATGTACATGACCCATTTAAAATATTAAAAAAACATTTTTTTCGTTTTTTATTAACATAAATTTTAAAATGCATTATTTTTACTCTTTCAATATTATAAAACTTAATAACATAAAACAAAAATCTATATAAAAATTTATCAGGGTTAATGTTGATTCAACTTGATCTAACTTGGTCAATGTTGACCTAATTGAGGTTTCAATTTTTTTTTTTCTTCTATATATTATAAATACAATATTTCCTTTTTAGTTTTAAATGAAAGGATTACAATTTTTTTTATTTTTTATTTTGTAATTTCATTTTATAAGTAATGATTTTGTATCTATAAATATCTTTATACAAGGGTGTAATTTAGTTTATTGAAGACTTTAATATAATATTATAATAGTAAATATCAGTATATATTTAAGTTGTTTTTAGTAGATGATAATATAAAAGTATTAGTTGTAGTAGTAAAATTGATGACCATTACATTATACCGCCATATTATTTAGATTCATTTGGTTTCATTTTCTTTTTTTTTTGCTTTTAGATTTTATAATATTCAAAGTTACTTTTATGTAAGGGGATGTGATTTTACAATACAAATGAACTTATATACCATTATTATTTAAAAGATTTTCTTTCTTTTTTTTTCTAAATAATGGTTATAGTTATATTACAATTAAAATAGTAAAAAGGAACGTTGAAGTGAAGAGATTGGATTGTATTACTTAAAAATCCTTTATTAGTAGTTATAAAATTTTTGAACCAGACAAAATTATTTTTAAAACAATGGCAAAGAACATTTTTAATATTTAGAAGTATTGTATTTAAAGGTAGGGAATTATAAGAAAAATAAAAAGAGGGAGGGAGGATTTTCAAGGGACACATATCCAAAACGTTAATATATGAAGTTAAAAATAAATAAATTTATTCATAAAAATTACGGTTATTCTAAAAAAATTTTAAAAGGTAGAAAAGATAATTAGGAAAAATTAAGAGGCACTTAGGTTTTATAGTTCTGAGAAAACCTTTTTTTAGCATATTTCCAAAAAAATTATTTTAAAAAAATGTGCTTATTAGTTTCACTCTATCCGTCCGTCCGTCCGTTCTTATGTTGTACACCGTTAAAGATAGAAAAAAAGTAATTCTAACCATGGGAAGGTATCATAAAAAAATTAATTTTGTGGAACAACTTTTTCATGTAACCCCATCCATTGCGGAGCTACAGCCCCTCAAACTTTGAAAAAGTCCTATTTTTAATTGCGTTTATTCTGTTTAACAATTTTTCAATCTAAAAACGAAATTCAACAGATCTTTTTACATTTGTAAATTAATATCGAAATTATACAATTTTTTTAAAATTTAGTATTTAAATTTACCATTATGTGAAAACCAAATTTTGTATGATTTTTCTACGCTCATAACTCCCCCGAACACTTTCCGATAGGGACTTGAAATTTTGAGGGCAGAAAGTACTTTTAGAATTAGTATAAGTTTTTCTCAGAAAATTTTTTTGGGTCATCCCCTGTTTATGAGCTATTATGGCTCAAAAATTGAAAATTTACTATTTTTGAACACCTGTAACTTAGGCCCCTCTATACATTTTATTTCAGCAAGATATACAAATGAAAGCTCCAGTAATATGTTTTACGTGTGTTAATGGTTTTTCTTAGTTATATAGGGTTCCGTACTTACAGCCCCTTAAAATTGCAAAAAAAATAGTCCTATTTTCACATTTTTTTTTTATTATATGAAATTCTAAGAAAATGTTCAAATTTTTGTGTAAGTCACAATTCTAAACAGTTCGTATTGTCTTTTGGAAATATGCGCTTTTAAAAGCCGTTGATTTACATTCTAACCTTGTTTTTTTTTAGTTAAGTAAAATATTTTACATAAAATGGTAAAATATATTTAATTTTTTTTTTGTTTTGAAGAAGTTTGAACTAACACTTTAGTTATCAGTAGACTCTAGGTCTGTATCATACTTTTAAAATAAAGGAAAATCAGCCATAATTCAGCCATAATTGATATAAAGTTTTCCTAGATTTATGCCCTATATAATATGATACCAGTCAGACCGAAAAAGCTTGAAAGACTTCTCAAATCCAGGTTAGAGAGTTCTAAAAAACCTAAATTTTGAAGAGACCTAAAGAAAAATTAAATTGATAAGTAGGTGCAGAGATAAAAACAGCGAAAACGAAAATTAAGTTAAACTTCAAATGCGTTGAAAAAAATCTTTTCAAAATCCAGGTTAGAAGTTCACCTAAATTTTGAAAAGAAAAAAAAGAAATTACCGAGATATTTTACCGTCATGGTTTCAAATAATGATAGAATTAAAGATTTGAATAAAATTTCGTTTTTCTGAAATTTTGTGATTTCCATTTTAATCTGTATAACCACTACTCATCACATTTCTGAAACTTACTTTAACCTGCGCTACATGCATTAGTTCAACCACCCTTTGGAGATTCATGTATTGTCCGATATTTCTCAGCCACGACATTTGATTTCTGTCAACACAAGTTGTTTTGCTTCAATCTAAAATAAGGGAATTTTAATTTTAGAAAAGCAATTGACAGTTTTTATATATTTAATCAATGGATAATAATATCTGGTTGTAATAAAAATATTGTTATAAACCTATATATGATATTTATTGAAATGTTACTCTAGATCAGTTGTAAAGGATTTTCTTTCAAAATTGGTGCTTTATGATCTAAATATTGTTACTTGGGTTAATAAATGCCATATACTATATCGGCATATAGTAAGAGATGATAAAGAATGTCGAAACAAAAAAAAGTTCTATTAAAGGAGAGGGAAAACGAGATAACGGTATTCAAAGTTTAACGTACATGTGCTTAGGAAAATTATATTTTTTTCCGTGTATAATATAGGCAGTTAATCTAAGATCTTTTAAATATTTAAGGTTATCAGCTTTTGTATGAACTTTTAAAAATTGGAAAATTAAACTTCTGAAAATTAAGATTATCTTTTACTGTTTTCTTTTGACATAAGTATGAGTAAATAACCTTTTATTTAAATTAAATATGCAGTTCAAATGTACGATTGAATGGAAATATTACTGAACGTCATATTTTTAATAATTTTTCATTTAATATGAAATGTTTTTTTTTTTTTGCAATTTTATAAATTATTTTAAGTACAATGAATAATCAATAAGATTGGTTTTCTTACCACATATGAATAATCAATAAGATTGGTTTTCTTACCACATATTATAAAATACTTCAAAATATTTTAAATTATACACTAATTTAAAAATTTTATATTTTTGTTCGATTTTTACTTTTGAATATTTTAATATTTTTGTATTTTTAGTAATTAATTTTATTGATTTGCTTAAGGCGAGATTAAAAGATATATTTTGTATTTTTTATTTCTTGATTTAAAACCATATTATAAATTGAAAATATTATGTAAGTATTGAATATTTGGTTAAAAATTCATTTAATATTTTATTCTTTTTAGAAATAAAATAAAGAAAGAAATGTTAAATATGTTGTAAAATATGTAATAAAATGTTGCAAAATATTTTATTTAAAGAAAACATTTTTTTTCTTGGAAGCATAAGGTTTGTACTAGACATTTACATCGAACTCGGTTGTTCGACCATTTTGCCAGAATATACTAATTTAATTCATCTCCAAAAGAATTGTTCCTCACCAAGTGTTGTTAAAATGACCGCATCTTCTAACCTTCTGCTGATTTCATTCTAGGGCAATTCTCGTTAATTTTTCTGATAATTTCCAAAGTGTAATATCCAATCCACCTTCATTTCGGTTGCATTATTTGGTTTATAATTGGTTCCTCACTTTTTTTTTTCCACAGAGTATTATTACTTATTGTTCACGGCCAAAATGTTCTGCATATGAGTTTTAGGCACAATTAATAAATACCTGGAATAAGTTTCGCCTCCATATAGTAGAGTAGATTTTGCACAGGATCGAAAAATTTTGATATTTAGTGTTTCTGGATATCTATGGGTTGCAATCTTCCAAATATGGTTTTTTGTCTTTCTATAGTATGTTCTCTAGATCAGAAATTTTAATTAATATTATTATTTTTATTTTCTTTATCTATTGTTTAATAAAAAAAAATGGCTTAACATAGATTTTAAATTAAAATGTTTTCAATTTCGAATGTAAACATTTTTTTTTATACTACTCTTGATTCTTGAATTACTTTATTTTATGGTCTAATGTAGGACTTATATAAGGCTTATATAGGTAAAAAAAATTAATCTGCAAAAACAAAAAAAAAAAATAAATAACATAATAAAGAAAAACAAATTAGAGTGAGCAATTTCAAAAATATTTAAACTAGGCTTTCTAAATTGATGCACTCTGTACTGTTATAATAATATATGTATAAAAAAAATATTACAAAAAAACATTGAAAAAAGAAAATAAATAACCAAAGAAAATAAACGTGCAATCAACTAAGCAAAAAAAAAAACGAAAAACAAAACATAAAGTATTTATTTTCTTTGAAATTTTATATCCTGTAAAAATTTCTTAAATATCTACTTTCAACCTAACGAGAAAAATTGTCGCCTCTTTTCAACTAGAAAATTATTTTTTATTTTTTTCATTATTCTAAAAGAATTTTTAAATATTTTAAAATATATACAGCCGTGGTCAAAACAATAAGAGTAATTTTTTTTTGAAATTTTCGAAATTGACAAGAAAAAATTTAAAAAGAAAATTGACATATTAAAAAAAATTTCAAAATTAGATTTTTTACAGTTTTTTTTGTTTTAGAAAAACGAAGATTTGACATGTGTATAATAGAGTGTCTTTTAATGTTAATTTATTTTATGTAAAAACGAGGAAGAGTGCAGTAGAGTAGACTATGCCAACTCTGGAATACCCATATGAACGTAATATATCCAGTTTTTATAAAACTTGATCATCTTTTAAAAACATTCAGATGTTTTAGTACCGACGTTAACTACAGAGATATATTTAAGTTAATTATGGAGTTGTATGACAGTTACCCGAATCTATTGCGCCCAGCTTCATTAAGTTCCAAGAAATGCAAACCGGCTGCTTTAGACCAATCAAATTTTACAAAAGTTTTTGGCATGTAACTCGACACTTTTTCACTAACTTTCAGATAGCTAGCTTCAATAGTCACTGAGTTATTTTCAATTAAAAAGAGAAGTTGTATGGCAGCTACCCGAAGTTGTTACACCAGCAGAATCAAATTTTGTAGAAGTTGTTGCCGTAAAACTTGATCATCATTTGCAAAATTTCAGAAACCTAGCTTGAACAGATACTGAGTTATTTCTATATAAAGAGGGAGGTTGTATCGCAGCTACTCGAACCGAAAATGTTGGATTTAAATAGCAAAACTAACAATTTTGCAAAAGTGACGTAAAAAAAATTTCAGTTTGCTAGCTCCTTTGTCTTTTTGAGTTATCGTGCGGACGGACGGACGGACGAATGTACATGGCTTTATCGACTCAGAATTCGATTCTGAGTCGACCCATACCTTTGACACTATATCTAGCTCGACTCCTTTAAGCTGTCACAAACGTAATGACAAATTTATTATACCCTTGAACATAGTTCATACGGGTATAATAATGTTAGAACGAAAGAAGTAACTTAAGAGAATGCTTCATCAAAAGGAAAAATTAAATTGATGCACCTAGCAGAGATAAAAACAGCGAAAACAAAAATTAAGTCAAACTCCAAATACGCCCACTCTGAAGTTTAGATTGGTAGTTATAATAAACTAAAAATATAAACGCTTTTACTAGCTTTATATAGAGCATTCTCGTACAAAATTACAAGGGTCTATCTTTATTAATTTCGGAGATATGCTTGTTAAGCTTCGGGAGACGTGTGGCAGATACTTGAACTGCCTCCCTCTCCTTTCTTATTCAAAGCGGCGACATAAAAGGGGCATGATTTAACATCCTTGTGCAAAATTTCAAGTTTCTGTCTTTATTAATGTCGAAGATATGCTGATTAGACCTTTGGAGGCATGTATCAGCTAGTCGAACCGCCATTTCAATTTCATTTCAAATTTTCGGATATAGAGGAAACATTGCACAAAATCCTTGAACCAAATTTAAAGATTCTATCTTTATTGGTTTTGGAGGTATGCTCGTATGCTCTGAGACTCGTTCGAAAGTTTCCAAAATCAGAACCCATGGACCGATTTTTCGCAATTATAATCCCTGCCTTCCTTTCCTAATTAGTAACCTACTATATAAATTTTATCAAGATAGCTTTATTAGTTTTTGAGTTATCGTGCGAACGGATGACGGACGTATACCTATAGAGGTGTAGGGTATAAAAATAAAGAATATATAATTGTTTTACAGATATTATAGGTCCAATGGATTCTAAAACTCTCTTATTAACTAAGTGCTGCATATTTAGAAATAATTTTAATTGTAATTATACCACGTACTAATATAATTTCTTAAAATGAAACTTTCATAATTTGGAAAAAATTATGTTTTCCTGAATGATTATCAAAGTTTAATTTTCAAAAAAATTTCATTTCAAGAACAAAAAAAAGTCTAAGAATTCTATTTTTTTTTTAACGTAATATTATATATATATATATGTATGTAATATTATAATATTATTATAGTATAAAAATATTTTCAAATTAATATTTAATTTAATATTTATTATTTGTAAGAACCTATGAATAATTTAATTTGTCCTTTTTTTTCGATCTTAAAAAATATAAAAGGAATAAAAACATATTCTAAAACCATCGTTTATTTTTCCAAAAAAAAAAAAAAACAAATCATAAAAAAATGTGACCTATCCGTAAAATAGATTTTTCTCCTTTGTATATACGAAAAGAAACGGAAAAAAAAGAAAATTAAAATAAAAAAATAAAAAAAATAAAAAAATTAAAATTATTAAACACATGTACCATAATATTGTAAATACATTTAGCTGCACGTATACATGTATATGTATGTAATTTTCTTTTTGTTTTGAAATATTTATATGTATATGAAAAGAAAATTATTGTGATTCAACACCGTAACAAATTTATTCATTCTTTAACTTTGTGTTTCGGTAGAGTAAACAAGTAAATAGAAAACGAAAAAAAAAAAACAAAAAAAAAAAGAAAACCAATAAATAGTAGAAAGATTCGCTTAAAACAAAGAAAAATAAACCAATGAATACCTAAAATAGTTTGTAGGTCGCGTACTACTGTTGATTGTCCTACAAAACAAAAATAAAAATATTCCTTTATTTGTTATTATTATGCTGTTTTGGTTTTTTATTTTTCTTTCGTTAAATTTTTTTTTTTTTAAATTGGATTTCATGTATGTATGTATTTATATAACAGTACTTTCCCTTGTACAGATATTCATTGTACAATATTTATAAAGGGTTATTTATTTTATACAGTAAAAGTGGCATATTAAATTTTTTTTCTACCACCTTAAAATTCAAATTATTTTTGTCCTTGAATATTATTTTGGGGAATAGGCATTAAATTTGTTTTTTTTTGTTTTTTTTTTGTAACGGTGTTATTAATAATGGATAGGTTGGAGCTTTTTATCACTGATTTTTGTTTTGTTTTTTTTTTATCTTATCTTTATACATATATGTATACATGTTTATTATAAAAGTACCATCAACTATAAATTAAATTACTAGCAATTAAATAAAAATAACATAATATAATTTTTTAATTGTTTCATGAATTGGATTATCTGTACAATTTGTTTTAAAATTTTAATAAAACGTTTAAAATAAATAGTATCTATTTAAATAAATTTAATGATATATGATTTTTAAAGTTTTCAAAGTGAGTATGTGTGTGACTGCATGTGTGTTTGTGGGTATGTATGTGGACGCGTGTACAGCCTAAATGACAAAGCAGATTTTTTTGATTATGTAATAAAAAACCTATAAAATTTCCCATTATGCTTGTCGCGTAATATCAGTTGGTCCTGTGGTGGAGATAGCTGACTTTTTTTTTTTGAAAAGTTCGTTTTTATATTGCCTTCAATTTTTAAATATCTTCTTGAACTGTTAGCTTTGAATTTATAACATTCGAACAAATAAATAATAACCGACAAATCTGTTAAGTTCATTTTTATTTATTCGCTAATTACCTAAGTAATTTACGATTTCAAGATCTCAAGTTCTATAATTTCTTATCGACTGTATGAATTCACATAGAAATACCTTGACATCCAAAACATCAAATGAACTAAAGTCGAAAAAAAAAAAATTCGATTTATTTTACAACATTAACTCATATTATATTTTTTCTGCTTTAGTTCATATGAACTTAATTACTTTTTACTCGGAGCTTTAAAACTTATAGAAATTCTTGAAAACTTGAATTTTTTATTTGATTGATTAAAAAATATGCCAAATTAGGTTAAAATCAACCTAGTTTAAAATCAACCTGGTTAAAATCGACCTAGTTAAAATCAACCGGCATTAAATAAGATATTTGTATAATTTGAATTCAACTGCAGTCAAACCATTTCGTTGAAAAATTTTAATGGGTCGAAAAACTAAAATTGTTAATATGTTATGATATCAGAACGTATATAATTATCGGAGCTCAACAAAAATTTACCACAAGTGTTGTAAAGTGATTAGAACGCGCTGAGAAAATGGTCAAAATCAGTTTACATCAGAAAATTTGATTAATAACATGCCCGAACACTTTAGATAACCATAAATAACTTAATCTGGAAAGTTTTGTAGTAAAGAAGAGTAGGAAGAGAACTGGATAGTCGAAAAAAGAAAAATTGATTAGAAAGCCGTCGTTGTAGAAACAGCTAATAGAACTTTACAAAAATTTGTAAAACCACTAAAGCACACTGAATTTTTCTTTTGACAAGTGCGCGGCATGCCGGCACGGGTTAATGGATCAGAACAATATTAATTCAGACAATTCTTTTTGGTAAGAAAGTATCTTTTCTACAAAGTTCTAACTTAGTCAATTAAACTTTATGGAGATATGATAGTCATTAAAGATATGATAAGCCATTGAAATATATAAGCTGAAATATATGAAATAGAACGCTATTCTGTTAGAACTTTTATTTGATATATAGACGTGCCGGAACGCGTTATCGGATCGCAACTACATTAATCCATCGAATTCTTTTGATAAACAATCATGTTTTTCCGAAGTTTAAACGATTCTTTAAAGTTCAAGTCGAATTGTATAGATCGAACAACGAAAGACCTTTATCAGGTTTTGGTACCAGAATGGATTAACGTATTTGATAGAAAAATTTACGTACGGCAACTTTTGAGTGCCTAGAAAACTTCCTTTAAAATTTGTTTATAATTCCTACAAAATTTGATTACAATCGGGTATACGATATATAGGAATACATAAATAACAAACAAACAAATAAATAAACAAACAAACAAATATAAAATAAAGAAACATACACATTTTCTGTTTTATATAGATAATAGATAATATACAATTTAGAATTTAAATTTAACAATATGTCAAAACAAAATTTTTCGAAGAATTTGATTCCTTCATATGTCTGAAACGCTTTTAGTCAGAACCTTGAAATTTTCATAAAAGGAAATCTTTTAAAATTAACATATTATGTTAACCCTATTGTTTTTATTTACAATTTTTGCTTACATAAAATTAAAAATAAAATTTTTTTTTTTTTTTATACTGTTGCCTTGTGTGTTTTTGTTTTTAATAATGATGAAATGATGATGAAATTTGGAAACCATATGGTAATATGATAAATAATAACAAAAATAAACTGTTTATATTTATTTTATTTTGTTTATCAACACAATTATGATAATGTTTTTAATTTAATTCGTCTGTACCAATTGGTGTTGTTTATTTTCCAAAATACAAGTAATAGTTTTCCTGAATTGTTAAGATATTAAATATGTATGTAATTAGCTAAAATTTTAATTTTCAAATAATTTTATTTTTTTTATTTTTAATTAAACTAATAGAAAAAAATTAAAAAATCAAACATATTGTAAAGCTGGAAATATGTTTGGTTGTTGTTCTTAGCTTGTAAGCTTAAAATTTATTTATATATTAATATGTAATAACAGCATATTTTCTTTAATGAAATTGATCGCCATTCTTATTAATAAAATTTTTCTTAGTTTATATATAAACATATTTTGTGAGTTATAAAGCATGAAATGAAATTAATTTAAAATATTTATACTTATATCAGATTTTTAGTTATTATCAGATACTTACTTTAAGGATTATGTTTATTTATTTTATTTTTAATTTTTAAAACATTAAATATTTAATGGTGTATTAATTAAACGTTTGAAATTAAATGTATTCTTTGTTGGTATTTACCGTTACTTAAAAAATAAACATTTTAATTTTGTTTAAAAAATTATATTATGAATTTCCTACTTTTATTTGAAATATTTTATTTATTTTTTGAAATTTTTCCCTGCCTATACATAAATTTGATGTAAATATAATGTGGTTGTAAAATGTCTATTTTTTTTTTTTTTTGGTTTTCTTTCAGATTTATTAATTTCTAATTTCGTTTTGTTAGTCTAATATTAAAAATGTGGGAAAAATTTAATATGAAAATTAAACGCAACAAGTTCAGTAACACAACAAAAGTAAATTCTGCATTTCCTTAACACAATTTTTAAAAAATTCGGAAATTTTTCCTATTAGCTTCACTCTGTCCGTTCGTTCGTCTGTTTACAAAACTTTTACACCGTTAAAGATAGAGCAATGACTTTTTGATTATGGGTAGGTCTCATAAAAAATTAATGTTACAGAACAACATTTTTTTAGTCGCACGCATTATGGAGCTACAGCTCCTCAAATTATGAAAAATTCATATTTTTAAACGTGTATATATCTCAAGTTATACATTTTTCTGAACATTTTTAACAAGCTTAACATTTTTCACTCCAAAAATGCCATTGACAGAATTTTTTTTTAACCTTTATAAATCAATATCAAAAAATTCTATATTTTCCATTTTAAATTTAGTATTTAAATTTTCTGTTATGTGAAGAGAAAATTGTACAAGCCTTTTTGTCCTTCACAACTCTGGAACGCTTTTAGCCAGAAATTAAAATTTTGAGAGAAGAATGATTTTTTAAAAGATTTTTTTTTTATGTATGAAGGAAGTCAGAATTTTAAACAGTTTGTATTGTCTTTTGGAAAATGTGCTCCTTTTCAACCCGTTGGTTTACACTCTGTCTTGTTTTTTTTTCATATTTTGTGAAGAACAATTGAAATTTTTTAAGTTGATAATAAAAGAAAAACAAAAAAAAAAATTTTTCCTGTTTTTGAAGTCTCTTAGTTATTATTTATTTATTGGGAATTTTATCTAAATTAAAGTAATATGGGAATACTTTAAGATTGACATTTTTTTTTTATTGAAGAACAAAGATTTAGACTTTTGATATAAATTTCAAATCAAAATAGACGTGAATGGAGTTTTGATTTATTAAAATTTTATTAGTTTTTTTTTATGAGAATTAAATATAAGTCCTGAAGAATTTTAAATGAAGAATAGGTATGTCCTTTTTTTTGTTTTACAAAAATTATTAAATTTTGAGGAAGTGATTATAAAACAATATTATTATTGATTTTCATTTATATGATAAACTTTTATAAAAAAAAAAAGGAAAAAAATCTAAAGTGTACGTTGCCTGCTCTTTATTTTGATCTTATTAAATATTTACCTTTATTTTAATATTTCATAATATTTACCTTTATTTAAATTTTGTTAAATGACTTTGGTCTAAATTGACAGTTTTCGTTTTTAGCACATTTCCAAAAAAATTTTGAAAAAATGTGCTTATTAGTTTCACTCTGTCCGTCCGTCCGTCCGTCCGTCTGTTTACAAAACTTCTACACCGTTCAAGATAGAGAAAAAAAATTTTAACCATGGGTAGGTCTCTAAAAAAAATAATTTTGTGGAACAACTTTCTCATGTAGCCCCTCCCATTACGAAGCTATACCCCCTCAAACTTTGAAAAAGCCCTATTTTTAAATGCATATATCTTATGTTCTGCTTAAGCAATGCAATCTGGAAACGTCATTCGACAGGTATTTCTTTTATCTTTGTAAATTAATATCAAAATTATACAATTTTTTTAAATTTAGTATTTAAATTTACCGTTATGTGAAAACCAAATTTTGCATGATTTTTCTACTTTCATAACTCCGGCACGCTTCTAGATGGAGGCTTGAAATTTTGAGGCAAGAAAGAACTTTCAGAATTAGTATAAGTTTGCTCAGAAAATTTTTTGGTAGCACCCCCTCTTTAAGAGTTATTACGCCTCAAAAATTTTAAATTTGCTATTTTTAAACACCTGTACAAATTTTTCTTCGGCAAGACATGAAAATTAAAGGTTCAATAATATATTTTTATGTGTGTTAACGGCTATATAGGATTCCAGAATTACGGCTCCTCAAAATTTCAAAAATGTCCTATTTTCACATTTTTTCTTATTACATGAAATTTTCAAATTTTTGTGCAAGTCACAATTCTAAACAGTTTATATTGAGTTTTGGAAATGCGCGCTTTTAAAAACAGTTGGTTTACATTCTACCTTGTTTTTTTTTAATAATCTATCTTTCATATTGGAATATGTTAAATTCATTTGTATCAATTAAATAGGATAACATTTAGAGATCACAAGATCAGAAATTCGATAAAACAAAATCTAGTTTTTGTAATTATGGTTATTATTTAAATTCTTTTGTCCATAGAATTAAAAGTTTTATATTTAAGTTTTACTTTTAGGAGTTTTATATTTAGTTACTAGAGATGTTCCAATCACTAGACCTTATTACGTTAATATCAAATTTCGGAAATTATAATTAATACAATGCTTTTTCTTTATATTTTTATACCCTTCAACATAGTTCATATGGGTATAATAAATTTGCCATTACGTTTGTGACACCTTAAAGGAGTCGAGCTAGATATAGTGACAAAGGTATGGATCGGCTTAGAATCGAATTCTGAGTCGATTAAGCCATATACGTCAGTCCGCCCGTCTGCACGATAACTCAAAAAATAAAAGAGCTAGGTATGTTAGGTATCTGAAATTTTGCCAATGATGATCAAGTTTTATGGTAACAACTTCTGTGAAATTTGGTTGTGATGGTACGACAGGTTCGGGTAGCTGCCATACAACTTCTCTTTTTAAATAAAAATAACTCAGTGTCTACTGAAGCTAGGAATCTGAAATTTAGTAAAGAGATGTCGAGTTACATGCCAAAAACTTTTGTAAAATTTGTTTGATCTAGAGCAGCCGGTTCAGGCTTCTTGCACCTCTTGGAACTTAATGAAGTTAGGCGCCTGAAATTTTACAAATGATGATCAAATTTTATGGCAACAACTTCTGTAAAATTTGGTTTTTCTGGTGCAACAGATTCGGGTAGCTGTCATACAACTCCACAATTTACATAAATATATCTCTGTAGTTAACGTCCGTACTAAAACATCTGAAAGTTTTTAAAAGATGGTCAAGTTTTATAGAAACAGGGTATATTACGTTCATACGGGTATTCCAGAGTTGACACAGTCTACCCTACTGTACTCTTCCTCGTTATAATTATTTTTATATAATTATTCGTTACTTACATAAATATGAACGAACGGGAAATTCAATATGTCCGTCTATTAGAGAAAACAACGACAACAATCAATAAATGATGTCGAGAAATGGAAGAAAAATGATTTTAGAATATTATAGAAATTTGATTTTTGTTTTTTTTATAATTAATTGATCATTTGAAATCGAAATAAGAAAATTGTTCGAGCACTAATAAGGACTAATAATAATTATTAAATTTAATTCAATTTGTACAACCGAATAAATGTCTGCCTTTATTTGAACTGTCATACAGAATGTGTTCTAAGCAAAACAACAAAGCACATTTTTTTTTTTGCATAATGAAATGAAAAATTTTTTTTGTTTTACAAACCTGCTTGAAAATTACATGTTTTTATTATAGAATCCGTTTACATTATGTCTGTTTTCTAGTATAATCTGTAATTTTCGGCATTTAATAAGCTTTGATGCACAAATCAAGTTCTTTTTAGGATAATAGAAATATTGAATAGAGCATTCCTTGAAGAACATAATATTATATTTCCAACAGAAATTATCGTCTTTCAACTTAACCAGGATCAAAATTGACCTCAAAGAAAGGACAAAAGATTAACTTGAATCCAATGACGAATGATAGCTGACGCATGATTATATGGTCAAGATTTAAAAGTAATACATTTTAGTCGTCACATTTTCTGAGGTTTGAATCTGATGAGATTTTGAATTACAAATTTCACTATATCCTATCTATTCATTGCAACAATGTATTATTTTAATGCTTACCTCTACTATTGAAATATTTTCCTTTAGGAAAATGATGAATAATATTATGCTAAGTGTTGTTTAATCCTTTAGAATAGTAAATGTGAAAATTTAAATTCTTTTAAATTTAACTTCTATCTTAAGTTCAGTTCAAAATGCTACAAAAAGAGAGCAAAGAGATTTCAACATTTAAATTTAAAATATTTTAAAAAAAATTTTTTATCAATAATCAAAAATTTTGAAATTTAAAAAAAAATTAATTAGAGAGGATATAGTGATACAAAAAAAAACAAGGTAAAATGTAAACCAACGGTTTTTAAAAGCGCACATTTCCAAAACTCAATACAAACTGTTTAGAAGTGTGACTTACACAAAAATTTCAAAATTTCATGTAATAAGAAAAAATGTGAAAATAGGACATTTTTGAAATTTTGAGGGGCTATAAGTCCGGAATCCTATATAACTAAGAAAAGTCGTTAACACACGTAAAAATATATTATTAAACCTTTAATGTTCATGTCTTGCCGAAGAAAAATTTGTACAGGTCCCTAAGTTACAGGTGTCTAAAAATAGAAAATTTTCAATTTTTGAGGCGTAATAACTCTTAAAGAGGGGGTGTTACCAAAAAATTTTCTGAGCAAACTTATACTAATTCTAAAAGTTCTTTCTTGTCTCAAAATTTCAGGTTTCTATCTAAAGGGGTTCCGGAGTTATGAAAAAAGAAATTTCATGCAAAATGTGGTTTTCACATAACGGTAAATTTAAATACTAAATTTAAAAAAATTGTATAATTTTGATATTAATTTACAAAGATAAAAGAAATACCTGTCGAATGACGTTTTCAGATTGAAAAAATCTTAAGCAGAACATAAGATATATGCATTTAAAAATACGGCTTTTTCAAAGTTTGAGGGGCTGTAGCTCCGTAATGGGGGGGCTACATGAAAAAGTTGTTCCACAAAATTATTTTTTTTATGAGACCTACCTATGGTTAAAATTTTTTGTCTCTATCTTTAACGGTGTAGAAGTTTTGTAAACAGACGGACCGACGGACGGACGGACAGAGTGAAACTAATAAGCACATTTTTTCAAAATTTTTTTGGAAATGTGCTAAAAAGAAAAAATGTTTTTATTCCGAAAAATTTTCTGAACTAAACAATAAAATAAATTGGTGGAAGTAATTTATAATTAAAAAATAATTGAGTAAAATAAAAAGATTTTTGTTTTTTTTAATAAAATATTTAAGGTTTTCATTTTTAATGGGCAGAAAAATTTTTATAATAAAAGCAAGAGGAAAAAAAAAATGAAAAATTTATTCATACTTCAGCTGATTTTGATTTTTCTTTTTCATTCTTTTTCCAAAAACTAAAAAGAAAAAAAAATTATTTTATTTAGCAGATTTTCTTTTTTTTTTTCCTTTCTTTTAGAATTTTCTTTTGTATAAATTACAATAAAAAAAAACTTTGAAAGTAATTTAAGAACAGATCATTTTCATTAATTTTTATTTATAGAAAAAAAGCAAATGTGGTTTATTTGTCTGTTTATTAATTTGGGCTGTAAATAAAATCTCTTTGAATAAAAACTCAATCAAATTTATTGTACTCAAAATATTTGAGTGCAAAATATTCTTTCCACTTATTATATTTTTTTTTGGCTGATCATTTTTAATTGAATGAAAGATTTTATTTATACTGATTAGCTATTAAATTTATTGAATCATCAGGAATCTAATCAAAAATATAATGAACAATTATGACCTATGTACAAAATATTCATGATTAAGATATTAAAGATTAGAAAGAACTTAAAGACAATTACATAGAACCAGATTCAAAGCCAAACAATTTGACTCAACTCTGGAATAAAGGGTAACAAGAAGTAAAGAACAATATCGTAAAGAATAATAATCGAAAAAGTGAACAATATGTAATAATAAAAATAAACAGACTGTAATGTTATAAATATAACTGTAATGTTATAAGAAAAAACGATAAATTTAATTAAAGGCAATCAAAATTGTGATTAATATTTTATGATTCTCTTCAAGAATTTTCTTTTGTTATATATATATATTTTAAATAAACTGAAGATTTAACTAACTTCTTTATAAATATATATATATGTATTTTTGTATGGGTATATATTATATATATATTCATTCATATAATAAAATTAAAATAACTAAGTCAAACATTAAATCAGATTGTTCTAATGCCCTTTATTTTAGAATGTTTAAAATTAAATAAAAATAAAAAAAAAAAAACAAAAATAAAAACAAAAAAATAAATATAACCTTAAGTAGATATACACAAAAAAGAGAAAGGAAGCACAAAAAAAAAAAAAAATTAACTACAAAAGAATTTGGTATAGGAAATTTTTTTTAAGGTCATAAGATTTACCTTAATATATTAAGGCATTCAAAATTTTTTTTTTTATTTTTCAAGAATAACCTAATAAAAGTTAAGAAAAGTGTGAAAAATTCTATTTAATGTTTACGATTCTATTTACAATATAAAAGATTTAAAAAAAAAAACATATTTGTTATTTGATACAGTTCAACTTGTTTATATGTACTCGTATGATATACAAGTACTTGTTAAAGTTATTTTACTTATTAATAGTTAAATATTTTTATTTTTTATAAGATTTTAGTTAATAAATTCAGTGATAAACTCTAGAATCTATATATGTATAAGTTTTAAATTATTTGTTTTTTTGTAATGAAAAAGTAAAACCGGCGGTGATTCAGCTAACGGTGGAGTAGTTAATATACCCGCCTTTCATTCGAAAAATCTCGAGTTCAAACCCTATAATACGTATATATATTCAGTATAATATAATTAAATTACTTACATATATATTTCTCATATAATTTATATTATTTCGTAATATATAATAAATAAAAATAAAATAATTCTTGTATAAGATAATAGATGGCGCACAAATAAAATTATTTATGATTCACAGTTTTGAAACAATAGCTATTTAAGCAGTAGCTTTATCTTTTTTGGTATCATGTAAGATTTATTTGGAGTATTTATTGCTGATGCTTCAAATAAAATTTATACGCATAAATTTGTACCTAGTGAGTAAAAGCGTATAAAATACGCTGTAAATACCGAGGGAGTCTGGTTTCGAATCCCACACACGTCGTAAGAGTTATTCCTCCTTAGTACATTTACAGCCACGCCTGAAAAGGAAAGGCTGTATAATTTCCAGTTCACGTTTATGTGGCAAATAAATGCACTAAAAAAAAAAAAAAAAAAAATTTCTTTTAGTTGAAAAATGTTTTTCTTCTTGTAATGAATGAAATACATTAAATAATAAAATTAAGAGAAGAAGGTGAAGAGACGAAATTAATATTTTTGATTTTCCTTTTAGAAAAGAGCATATATATATATATTATAAATTATAATAAATTATAATATAATTATATATGTAGTAAATTAATCAGTCAATATCTTTTAAAATGTTCTTCACTAATCAGGATTGTTTTCCTTAAATAAAAAGAAATCTTCATTTCCTTAAAAAAAAAAAAAGAAAGCTGCTATAATATAAGAGCTTCTCTATATAAAGATGGTCTGAACCAAAATAAGAGTGAGCATCCGTGAATCGTATAAACGCGCCCAATAAAGCACTTCAGTTAACTCACTTTAAAATTTTTTTTTTTGCTAAAGTGACTAAAGTAAACGTTTTATTTTTTCTTTTTGATGAAGCAATTAAATCGGAGTTTTCAAGTGTAAAAAAATTAGCTTTCGTTTTGATAATCGACTTAGACTTAATTATCATATATCAACATAATATTATGTAAGTTAATTTTAAACTTAAAATTTAATAAAAAATTTAAAAAGAATTGAAAAGAACTGATAAAATTTTCAAATAAACAGAATATATCATAATATTATATAGCTAAACTCTACTGTATTTTTTTTTTTTTTTACATGTTTCTTTTTATATCTTTTTTACTTTTCTTATTATGTTTCTAAAGTTAACAATTCAATTGTTAAAATAAAGTAAAAGTATTTCAAATGATGGGTTAGTAACTAAATCAAGAATTAAAACAAGAATAAAACAAAAAAAGCCAAAAAAACAAGACGATGTAAAAAAGAAGTATTTTCTAAGGATTTGCCTTTTTTTTCACGTTGTAAAACAAAATTCTTTTTAATTTTTTATTAAGAACAAAATATTACTTTGTTTTTTATATAATTTTTAAATTTTTTTTTTTATTATTATTTTGTAATAGGAGAAATTTCTTTTTTATTAATTGTTAGGTTGAAAGGTTGAAAAAAAAAAAATATAAAAAATAAATCTGAAATTAGGCCTGTTTTTACTTTTTTTCTTTATTTTTGTTTAAGAATTTTTCAGGGAATTTTTCAAATATTTAATTTTTTTTTTGTTTTTATTGTTTTTTAATTTTTTTTTTTTTGATTTGAAATTGAATTCGATAAATTCTTCTAAAATTTCACTTAAAATTTAAAAAAAAAAGTATTATTTAAATAATGATAATAAAATAATTATTATTGAAATTTAAATTATAATTAAATTATAATTTTTTTTATTATTAAAAAAATGTCTATTGCGTTATTGTATATTAACAATTGTTTTAGGTTACAAATATTTATTTAAATTAAATTATAAATAAATTAAAAATATGATTAAATACAAATTTTTTTAACAAAAAGACTGTTCTTAGATTGGTATAAGTATTAATGAAAATGGTATAAAAGAGAACTGGTATAAATAACGAAAAATGTCCGTATTATTGGAAGAGTATATTTTTAACTCTACTTTATATTATGATTTAGATAAAATCTATTTATAGTCGTCTTTGATCAGTACAATGAAAGAATTTTTTTAAATATTCGAACGTACTTATTGGTAACATTACTTTTATATAACGAGTTACAGGTAACAGAAACTTTTAATTATAATAATTATATTCAATCATCAATGTTCATTCGTAATCAATAACAAACAAGGTAGAATGTAAACCAACGGTTTTTAAAAGCGCACATTTCCAAAACTCAATACAAATTGTTTAGAAGTGTGACTTACACAAAAATTTGAAAATTTCATGTAATACGAAAAAATGTGAAAATAGGACATTTTTGAAATTTTGAGGGGCCGTAATTTCGGAATCCTACATAACTAAGAAAAGCCGTTAACACACGTAAAAATATATTACTGACGCTTTAATTTTCATGTCTTGCCGAAGAAAAGTTTTTACAGGTGCCTAAGTTACAGGTGTCTAAAAATAGCAAATTTTCAATTTTTGAGGCGTAATAACTCTTAAAGAGGGGGCGTTACCAAAAAATTTTCTGAGAACACTTATACTAATTCTAAAAGTTCTTTCTTGTCTCAAAATTTCAGGTTTCTATCTAAAGGGGTGCCGGAGTTATGAAAAAAGAAATTTCATGCAAAATGTGGTTTTCACATAACGGTAAATTTAAATCGTAAATTACATAATATTACATAATTTTGATATTGTTTCATATAGATAATAAAATTTTCGATCTTCTGCCGGTTTTAGATTGCAAAACTATTACGCAGAGCCCGAGATATATACATCTGAAAATGGGGCTTTTTTACAATTTTGAAGAGCTGCAACTTTGGAACCCTTTACAATTAAAATAAACCTTTCACACACGTAAAAATATATTATTGTAGCTTTAATTTTTACATCTTGCAGAAGTAAAATGTGTGCAGGTTCCTAAGTTACAGGTGTTTAAAAATAGCAAATTTTCAATTTTTAAGCCCTAATAGCTCATAAACAGGGGGTGGTCCGAAAAAATTTTCTGAGGAAACTTATACTAATTCTAAAAGTTCTTTCTTGCCTCAAAATTTCAAGCTTGTATCTAGAAGCGTGCCGGAGTTATGAAAGTAGAAAAATCATGCAAAATTTGGTTTTCACATAACGGTAAATTTAAATACTAAATTTAAAAAAATTGTATAATTTTGATATTAATATACAAAGATAAAAGAAATACCTGTCGAATGACGTTTTCAGATTGAAAAAATCTTAAGCAGAACATAAGATATATGCATTTAAAAATAGGGCTTTTTCAAAGTTTGAGGGGGTGTAGCTCCGTAATGGGGGGGGCTACATGAAAAAGTTGTTCCACAAAATTATTTTTTTTATAAGACCTACCTATGGTTAAAATTGTTTTTCTCTATCTTTAACGGTGTAGAAGTTTTGTAAACAGACGGACGGACGGACGGACAGAGTGAAACTAATAAGCACATTTTTTCAAAATTTTTTTGGAAATGTGCTAAAAAGCGAAGCATCATTAAGTAGTGCGAGTGTAGTAACAAGTATATAGTAGTAACAAATACATGTAGAAATTTATTTGAGAATATAAACATAAAAGGGAATCTATACAAAAAAAAAACGAAAAATAATATTTTGATAATTTTTATTTCTTAATAGTATAATGTTAGTAATACAATATTAAAACATACTAAAAAATATTGGTCGTGGGACGTAATCCCGCTTTCCAAAATCTTGACAAATCCAAGACAAAATCCCGCTATTATTAAAAATTCCGCTTTCCTTATAAAAATCTCGCCTTTTTTGTAATTTGATTTGTTTTTTATTGTTTATTATTACAGGGAAAGATGGTAAGTAAATCAATCGTAAATATATTTTTTTTATAAATAGTTACATAATATGGAAATTTATTATTATTATTTTTTATAGAAAAAAAGTAAAAAATAAATATTTTTATATTTTTGAAATATTTAATATGTAAACAAAATTAATTCAGGGGAATTTTAGGGTTGATAACAAAATCAGGATTATACATTTTTTTCAGAATATTTATATATACAATGTATATGTATATGTGATATTTTGAATTATAAGGAATTTGATAGTTCAATTCAAAATCAGAATTATACGCCTTTTCCAGAATATTTATGTACATATATGTATAAGTGAGCTTTTTATAGTTTTCAATAAATAAAAAAAAATCACTTAAAAAAAGCGGGGATTTGTCTTGGCGGGATTTTGGAAAGCGACCCTTCGTACCAGATCTAAAATTATTCAAACACTATCTATATGGATTTCCAGCCAATGGTGTAGTGGTTAAGACATCGGCCTTTCATACGAAAGGTTTCGGGTTCAAACCTCGAGGTCATATAGATTATTAAAAAATAATATAGATTTCTCTTATAATATATAATTAGTAGAATATAATAAAATTAAAAATAAGTGTATATGTCTTATAAATTATAATTAATATTATATTGTAATGCTCGTATATATTAAAAACAATAATAAAAGATTAATTCTTGTATAATGCAACAGATGGCGTAAAAATAAATGAAACGACTAGTCTTGTACAATACTTATAGCCGAATAATCAACGGCTTAGGGAAAATTAATGATTCCCGAAACTGAAGTTTAGTAAAGTATATATAATAAAGGACTTGGTGAATGTCATATCCTCCTTGTAGAAGACATGGTAAAAAAAAAAATATATATATATGTATAAACTAACAAAATACATACATTACATATATAGATATTTGTAGTTTATCGTTGTCGTTTGTCGTTGAGTGAAAATAGTAGATGCATATTAAATGCAAAATATTCGTAATTTTTTTCTGAAGTGAATACAAAGTGTAACTAAAATTTAGTTTTGCATTGAGAGACATACATCTTATTGTAACCCTATATGAACGCACTATAAGAGAAAAAAAACGTTATAGTAAAAAATATAGTCACCAGTTATATCGGTGCTTTCATCCAAAAAATTCTTTGATTCGTTTTACATTCAGACCCTCTTTTTTAATCAGTATAGATAAACAATGATTTTTTTCATACCATGCTTTTTTATTTCTTCATAATTCTATATTTAAGATTTTTGTACACACTTTTAAAATGTGACATTATAACTTGAAGTTGTAAGATTTTCCTAGCAAATAATTCAAAGAGTTTTCGTATTTTTTTCAATTACACCAAATTTTGCAAACCATTCTTCATGATACGCAGTCTTGCTGTATTTCTTTATTGCATGTTAGTTTTTTAACTTAGATTTTTTAAATTCCCCCGAAATACCCGTTCCCCGGTAATATTACCAAACAATTTGTCTTCTTTGTTGTGTGTTAACAGTATACTGGCAACTAGTATTTTTACTAATAAATTGATTACATTTTCATATTTCATGTTTAATTTAATTATTTTCTAGTAATATTTTTCTAGTAATTTAGAAGATATTTTAAATCTTTTTTGTAAAAGTTTTACATAAAGACTTTATGAAGAGACTCGCAAGTCATTTAAAATTTACTAGTGGGTCAGTATATAACCTACCAGTAATAGGTTCGCCATCGCTGCCATAAATGAACGAAAAAAAACTTTACAGTACGTTTCCTTTCAAAATATGAAACATCGGCAGTGTGCTATATGAAAAAATATAGAAGGCCTACTATCTCTTGTAATAATAATCTTGTAAATATAATCTAATAAATCTTGTAATAACGCACAAAAAAAAATATCAATGTTATATTTAAATCATTTACATAATTTTGTCATAAATCATTGTCATCGTGTGTATTATGAAAAATGTAATGATGGGCAGTCGGATTAAAGATATATATGTATAGTAGTTGTTTAATTTTAAATATTTAACTACATGTAATGTCATCGATTTCTTAAAAATTATTACAAAACTACATCAAAAGTATTGACATATAAATCTAAGCTACCTCTAATTACTTATATAACATTTTTATTCTTTGGCAATTTTCTAAAATTCGATTTTAATTTATGTATTTAAAAAAAAAAATTTTATACTGCCAAATAGTAATTTTTAATCGATTCTTTATGTAGGATTAAATTAATTAAAGAACCGTTGATTGTATAAATATTTCTTACCACCTTCGATCGATACCTTTATATTAATTTTTCCATTAATAATTAATTTTATTGATGATATTAATTGAATCGATTAAAGTATTCTTAATAGATTTGAAAAAATAATAAAAGAAAAAAAAAATTTTTTTTTCCAAATAAATTAAAATAAATAGTAATTAATAAACTAAATAATTATCTACATACATATATATATACATATCTAATTTAAAAAAATAAAAATAATAAAATTTCTTTTAGATATTATTTACTATAATGCTCATAATTTCATTATTTCTTTTAATTACGTCAAAGTCAAAGTGAATAATATTTAATCACTTTTTTTTTTTTTTTTAATAAATAAACAACTGCTTATAATTAAGTAATTAAAATGTGTTTAATATCGAAAATAGCACTTTATACTGAAACAAAAAGATTAAATATACAAAAAAAAAAAAACAAAAAACAACTGTATGCCATTAGTTTATTGTATTTATTTTAATAAGTAAAGAAAATATTATTAAAGTTGATGAAATGATTGCAGTACAGTACTACTAATAATAATGAGTTAATTTTTATTTTGTCAGTAAAACTAAATAATTATAATATAAATGTTGTTACATCTTTATTGTAAAGCCAGAAAATGTATGAATTGGTATTATGTTTTTATTGTTTTTAGATTTTTTGTTATAGCTTAAATTTTGCCTTCATTCATTTTTCATTCATTTTTGCCTTTAATTCATTTTTTATGTTAGGCGCCAGTTATAGCTATCATTGAAATGTTTCCGGAAAATGTTTGTTTTCAATTTGTTTTGCAGCAAAGACATATAAAATTTAACAAAAGTATTGATTTAATGATTTAATGAACAACTGATCAGTGATTTTGCTAATGAAACAAAATTGTTCCAATGACATATGTTTCATTTCTCCCCATTTCAGTTTGTCATTGAAAAAAATTCTGATGCAATTCTTGATATATTTCATGATGATTTTGTATTTTAATGAGTTTAGACTTAAATTTTGTTTTTTTATTATTTTGTTTAAGTTTAGTTTTAAAATATTTTGTTTTAAAATGGAAATTTGAAAAAAAGTTCTAGAAAAATTATTTCTTTAGAAATTACGTCTAGAAAATGTATATATACTTCTTTATTCTTTTCAATTCAGCCAATGTCATTATTAAATAAAAAAATATTTTTTATTAGTTCCATTTTCTATTAATAATAATTAAATAAATTAAAATAATAAAATATAAATTAATATAATTTTCCAAACATTCAAATAACGCTAACAAAAATTTAAATTTAAATTACATTTATTTTTATTTTGACTTCATTATTGTCATTTGTCATTTGACAAATAATTTAACTGACAGTTCTCTCAGAATGCGCTATAATCGCCTATACGAAAAAAAGTATAAGTTTTCAATGAAACGTTTTTTCCGGAAGTATTTCAATGATAGCTATAACTGGCGCCTTAGCTGTAATTGTAATCCATGAAAGGCATAAGAATTTGATATTGCATATTCATTAATTCTTAATAGGTACTTAACGCGGTAGAAATGTCGTATGTCTACATTTTTAGGCGTATTTTTCGTCGTAAAACAAAAAAAAAAGTACTTTATCATCCGGACGTATAGCACAAGAATTTAATTACACAATGAATATATTTATTTCAATAGGATTAATATTTTAATATAATATATATATACATATATCTATTTGATATTTTTAATATTATTTTTTCATCTTTTGTTTACGAAAACAGCCACATTGTGTCAGATTGTAAGGAGAAAGCATTGTGATATTGATTTTACAATTATTACAATTTTCAATTTCAAAATTTAAAAGTATCGTTTCAAAAATTCTGAATATACTTTTTTATAATGTTTTAAGATTTTTTTAGAAGAAAATCTTTAACAGCATTTTTTACTACAAATTCTATTTATATCTATAAGAACTACAGAAATTTCTGAAGAAATCTTTTATTTTTAGCTTTTTATTATATTAAAAGTATTCAAAACTGCAAAGAATTGCTAAGAACTGCTTTTTACCGCATATTTTTTTTTAAGATTTTCAAATAAATAAGTAATAACACTTATGGAAAAAATATCGTATATGTCACAACGAAACATTACATAAGTTCTTAATAATGTATTGAAAACTCCCTCTGTTTTACCTCATAATTTTTAATTTACACTTTGTGGTTTAAAAAATACAATAGATATTTTCGGCTTTAATACATATTTAATACCGAAATATTTTCTTTTTATTATTTTGTATGCCTTTTCCAATAGTTAACCGTTTTTAAGATATATAGCGACCCATAAGATCCCATTTTGATCAATTTCAAATTTTAAGTTTCAGTATCGTCAATCAATAACGTTTATTAAGGGCTTTTATTAACCCGATTATAGTAATTTTCCAGGTAATGAAAAATAAATAATGTTTAGTTATTTTTGTGCCATCTTTTGTCTAATATTTGTCTAGACTCATTTTGTTTATTTTATTATATTAAATATTTGTTTATGATTGCATTGTAGGATTGTAGGTATTATTTTAAGAAATATACATTTATTTATTAAAATTCAACGGAGGCACGTAAGTTACGAACTCTTGATAATTTGTTTACAAATCAGACATATTTAATTGAATTTAATTTCGTATATTGTATCCATATTTGTTATTATTACACTTTAAATTTTTTTACTTTTAATTGTTACGAATAGAATTGTTAAAAAAAAATCATAACTTTACAATTACAAAAATTAAATTTAATCTAATTTATTTTTAAGCTTATGTTTCTGGTATATTTTTTTTTAAAGTAAACCCAAATTTATTAAATGCCAAATATTTATTTAGTAAATTTATAATAACTTAATTAACTTCTACATGAACCACATCGAGAAATTGGAATACATTTTCCATATTTATTTCTGGCAAAACTCGGTAAACAATAACATCCATATGGAGCTTGAAAATATTCTCTAGTACAAGGTTTACATAATGTTGCACATTCTGTATCACAATTAGGGGCAACACCTTGTTCCAAATATATTTCATTTTCGCCGGGACATTCTGTGATAATAATAAAAAAAAATAAAAGATGAAGTTAAAGTTTTTTTTTTATTTTAAAATATTATGATTGCATAATTAAAAAGGTTGTGATTTGATAATTAAAATTTAAAATTTTACTTACGATCTTCTAATGGACATGCAGTTACAAGATTTAAATTATTTATTGACATCAAATATGATTGAAAAACTATGAAAATAATTATGAGTTTCATACTGGCGTTTGTTTTTTTTTTGGTTTTAAATGAAATATTCTCCGGCACAAAAAACACGTCTATATATAACAAGTTATTTGGAATATCTAATATATAAAATAAAGATTTTTTATTTTATATAATGAATTACGCAAAAAAAAAAAATTAAAATTCAATATTGAATCAGGTTTTGTGTTATTATTTTAATATTGTTTTGTTTATTTTTTTCAAAGCACGATCTTTTTTAATACCTAAACTAACTGATAATATTTTTTTTTTAAAGATTTTTGATTCATAAGTACATATATACTCGATGCAATATGAATGTTTATATAATACAACTGCTAAATGACAAAGTGATTGAAGGGCTAATTTTTTATTCGGGGAATTTGTTTTATTTGATTTTTGCTTTGATTCATCGTTACTATTCGCCATTGGAATCACATTAATGGCAAAATAATATAATATGTATAATAACAATTTAGTTATCAAATGCAAACTAACAATTTCTGTTAAGCCTTATAACTCGCAGATATCCAAATGTCCTAATGTTAATGAAACAAATATTAAATTAAAAAAACATTTTTGGCACATTTTGAAAAAATGTGCCTATTAGTTACATTCTGTCATGGTTAATTCTCATAAAAAATTTTTTCTACCTTTATAAATCCGGCACACTTTTAGATAAGAACTTGAAATTTTGTGGTAAAAAATTAAATTTTAGAATTAGTATAAATTTTCTCAGAAAATTCTTGTGTATCACCCCTCGTTTAAGAGCTATTAGGGCTCAAAAATTGAAAATTTTCTATTTTTAGACACCTGTAACTTTGGCACCTGTACAAATTTTTCTTTGGCAACCCACTAAAATTAAAGCTTCAGAAATATGTTTTTACGTGTGTTAACGGTTTGTTTTAGTTATATAGGGTACCGAACTTACAGGGTACCTACATCCCTTCAAAATTGCAAAAAAGTTCTATTTTCACATTTTTTCTTATTATATGAAATTCTAAGAAATTTTTGAAATTTTGGTGCAAGTTACAAATCTAAATAGTTTGTATTGCTTTTTGGAAGTTTGAGTTTTTAAAAATCGTTGGTTTACATTCTGCCTATATACATGTACATACGTACAACCGGAATGAAACAATCACCAATTAGTTATTTTGTGCATACATAATACCTAGACCATAGTACATATTATTATTCGAAAATCACTTATACATTATTATATACTTATCTCATATCTAATAATATATAAAACAGAAAGTTAGCGTTTTTTTATTTTTTAATTGTCCAGGATAAACGGTTTGACGGATTGACTTCAAACCTTGCAGAAATATTGCACCATACCAAAGGAGTTCCTTCAATTAATTTAGTTCCAATCCATTATCTCATTTTGCTACACTCTTACTTTATAAAATTTGATTGAAGCACATTGAGTTCATATTAGTTTATTTTATTTTATTAAATAGTTGTATATTATTATTTTAATAAGTATTATTCATTTATTTGTTGTTATTCAGAGGAAAGCACTTAAGTCTTGAACTCTTGATAAGTTTTTTAGAAATCAGACATATTTAATCTAATTTATTGTTAAGCTTATGTTTCTGGTAATTTTTTTGAAGTAAAACCAAACAAATATTTATTTTTTAAAGTAAATTTACATTAATTAACATCTTTTTACATGAACCACATTGAGAAATTGGAATACATTTTCCATCTTTATTTCTGGCAAAACTCGGTGAACAATAACATCCAAAAGGAGCTTGTATATACTGAATAGTACAAGGGTCGCATAGTGTTTCACATACTGTATCACAATTTGGTGCAACACCTTGTTCCAAATATATTTCATTTTCGCCGGGACATTCTATAACAATAGTAAAATAAAAAATTAACTTTAAGTTTTTTTTTTATTTTAAAATATTTTATAATTTGATAACTAAAATTTAAAATTTTACTTACGATCTTCTAATGGACATGCAGTTACAAGATTTAAATTATTTATTGACATCAAATATGATTGAAAAACTATGAAAATAATTATGAGTTTCATACTGGCGTTTGTTTTTTTTTGGTTTTAAATGAAATATTCTCCGGCACAAAAAGCACGTCTATATATAACAAGTAATTTGGAATGTCTAATATATATAAAATAAAGATATTTTATTTTATATAATGAATTACACAAAAAAAAAACTAAACTAAGAACTAAAATTCAATATTGAAACAGGTTTGTGTTATTATTTTAATATTGTTTTGTTTATTTTTTTTTATTTTATTTTTTGCACCATCTTTTTTAATATCATAACTAACTGATAAGATTTTATTTATAAGGTTTATATATACTGTACATATATACCTACTCGATGTAATGTGAAAGTTTATAATGTTAAAAAGTTTATAATGGTTAAAGGGCCAATTTTTTATTCGCGGGATCTTTTTTATCTGATTTTCGCTTTGATTCAGCTAGCATTCCATATTGGAACCACATTAATGGCATCACAATATACATAATATGTATAATAAAAACAATTATCAAATATAAACTAACAATTTAAGTTAAGCCTTATAAGTAGCAGATATTCAAATGCTCTAATGTTAATGAAACAAATATTAAAATATTTATTATTTATATTACAAGTTGAAGATACATACATTCAAGCTCACCGGAATGAAACAACCTTTAAGTTATTCCGTGAATACATCATGTATACATGCGTCATTTATTGTACATAATATGTTGATTTTACTTGAAAGTATATAAGTATGTGTTTTATATAAATCACCACAGCCAATAAAAATTTTTCTTTGTTTAAGAATATTCTTAGAATAAAGGTTATAAATAATTTTAATGAATCGAATCGAAATTCAGTAATAATACATACTTTTATACTTTGCGCACATCTAATATATAAAACAGAAATTTGGCGGTTTTTCGTGTTTTAATTGTCTAGTATAAACGGTTCTTTCAATTTGAGGGAACTTCTATAGTTTTTGGCGAAGTATACTTCAATAAAGTAAAGATTATATACATATAATATTTACATAAGTAGTCAATTAATGTTTTCCTTTTAAAATTAAAAAAAAAAAAATTTAAGAACTTCCAAATTTAGCTGGCAACGCCGGATAACTTTTCTAGTAAAATTATGTATATTATGTATTTGTTTTCTTTAAATAATTTCATAAACAATGTTTAATAAAAAAAAAAAATAATATCTATGTAGGCATTTAATTTTTTAACTTTTAAACACGAAATTTTTTACTTACATACATACTTATAAAAAATACAGAATTAAATTGCCTATAAAAATTAATGATAAACATATTTTCGGAATCGTAATTTAAATATAAAGAAGATATGAGTATTTAAATAAAAAAAATTTATTTTGTGAAATAAATAAGTATGTACATAATATGTCGTAATGCCATATGAAATTTGTTGAATGTATGAGCGACAAACAAACCATAATTTTATATTTATTATGAATGGCTATGCTTGTTTTTTTTTTTCATTGATCTTAAACAAATCGCAAGTTCATGCGATCCGCTTAAAGGGCTTCTGCTTATAATAAAATATGGTAATTTCTAATTCTAATAATAAAATTATATTTTTAAAATACAAACAGATATAAAAATTGTACAATTGACAAGTAAAAACAAAAAAAAAGACATTATCTCTGGTAATACCAATAATAACCGGTATTCAATTTTTAATACATAGCTGCTTTTTTACGCATTAAATTGTTTTTGCATTTGTTACAATTTTTGTAGTTTAATATTAAATTAATAAATAAACAAATAATTAGAAAAAACAAAAATAATTCTACAACAAAATTGCGATACATTTATTACAAAGATGAAATGCAAATTATAGGTGGTGTCGCGAGGATCAATTTTTTTTTTTACTTTAAACTTTAGTAGATTTGAATTAACTATCGGTGTCGGTGAAAACAATTTCTATTGGTTTAAGTCGACTGAGTTGGTTTTGAAAAACAATTACATTTTTGTGTTTGATTTTACCTTATTGCAACATTTATTATTATTATTGCATTATTTTTTTATTGTGTTTGTTTGCAGTTTGTTGCTGGTTGTGCTTTAACACTTAAAAAAAAAAAAAAATAAAAATGAGTAATAATTTAGAAAGGTAAATAAAGATTTAAATAATTCATATAAATATAAAAATTCTTATTATATATTATCTATCCAGCCAATGGTGTAGTGGTTAAGACACCGGCCTTTCATACGAAAGGTCTCAGATTCAAACTCCGGCTGGGAATTAAATTAAATTAAAAAAAAATAAGGATATATGCCTTATAAAGTATATATCATATTGTATTTATATTTATAATAAAATAATAATAAAAAATATAATTCTTGTGTAACATAATAGATGGCGTAGAACTAAAGAAACGCCTAGTCTTGTACAATAGTTACAGCCGAGTAATCAACGGCTTAGTGAAATAATGATTCCAGAAACTGAAGCTTGTCAAATATGAATAATAAATGAGTTAGTGGATGCCCTATGCTTCTTATAGGAGTAGGAAAAAAAAAATGATTTTCAAGAAATAGCAACATTTTTTCGGATAACATAGGAAATGTCGTAAAAAAACTCCAACCTGATACAATGTAAAATATATGAACCCAAATGCATTGTGTCGAAAATGAAATACCGACTTTTATAAATAGTGGCTGTTATTTTGGAGAAGCCTCCTTATCTTAGGAACCAGTAGTCGGACCGATGCAATTTAAAAAACCTAGTCTCTGATACTGTAATAGAAACTAAAAAAGAAAACGAAAATATAAAAAGTGGCACCTTAGTTTTTGTAGTGCGTTTTTTTGGGGCGGGATTAAAAATTGAACTTTTTTATTTTTGTTTACTATATTTCAATTCTACTAAAAAATCGGTAAGTACGTTTTTTAAATCATGTCGATCAGACTTCTTATTTTCAAAATACGAGGACTTCTTGCAACCCACGCTATTGCGGTCATAGGTTGTTTATGAAAATGCCCATAATTTATTTATACTTAGTTTTTTTTAAATCCAATTTATTTTTATTTGTGTATCCAAAATAAACAAAATACAGCACAAAATAAACCGCCTGAACACTAAACAAAATTTTCCGTTTAAATTATTTTTTTAAGGGGTCTCGGTGGTCTAGTAGGTAAAAGCGAAAGTTATATAGACTTTAAATTGAATTGAAAATTTGTTCAATTGAAATATCAGTCGCCTAAAATTACAATTTTTCTAAAATTTATAAAAAAAAAATTATCTTTACTAAAAATATCTTAAATTGACATATTTTTATAAAAGCACAGCTTAAATTATATGCTAATTTAACTAATTATATATTATGTGAAATATAAATTTTATAAAAAGATTTTAGATTAGACGACTTTTTGGGTCGTCAAATTTGTAGATAAGAAAATGTACCTGGAACTATGCGAGATAAGATGATGCTCAAAATTCACTAGATTAGATATTCTGCGAACTAAGATATAACAGGTTAAAGATGTTGAACCAAGAGAGCGTTGCTAAAGTTGACTTAAAGTGTGATAAAAAAATCAAATATAATTATAAATAGGACTTTTAAAGAACTCACTTAATTTAAGAACATACCTTTTTATAACTCGGTTTATAAAAGAATCGCCGCCACATTAATATCTTGATTTACGAATAACACATTAATAATTTTGAAAAAACTTACGTTGTAAAATAGTTAGTACATTTTTAACAATGTATAGTAGAATATTATATAAGAATAATAATAGGTGGCCTAACCGAGATAAAGCGGGTTCAAATTCTGTTAGGTCACCTATTATTCAGTTACCAAGTTTTATTAATTGAAAACAAATCCCTTTTGCTACTAATATAGTTTAAATATATAATATATAATATAAACAAAATAAATTAATGTATAATAATATAATGACCTTAGTATAGCCGATGGTTTTGTAATATTTAAACAAAAGAAGTTTTTTTTTATTAAATTAAATTTTTTAAAATTTGTAACATTTTGTCAAATATGAACAAATTTTTTTATTAATAATTTTAAACACTCTCTTTTTCTAAACATTAATTTTTATATTTTTTTACATGATTTACAATCTGAAATATATATTGATATATGTATATACAATATCCTATTTTCAATAGGATATATCTCGATCTAAAAACACCAAATGACAGATCTTTCTTTTACCTTTATAAATCAATATCAAAATTAAAAGATTTTTTGAAATTTATTGTTTATTTACATATACCGTTATTGAAGACCTTCATAGCCCCGAAATGCTGTTAGTTAAAACCTTGAAATTTTCAGAGAAGAAAGATTATTCAGAATTATCATAAATTTCGTCAGTTTTGTTTTTTTGGTACCCCTTTTTTAAGAGCTATTAAAGCTTAAAAATTGAAATTATGCTATTTTTAGACCCATGCAACTTTAGGTATATAATTTTATGCAAAATGAAAACTTCAACATTGCAATTTAACATGACATGTTAATGTCTTTTTTTAAATTATATTGGGTTTCATTAAAATTGAAGAAAATGTCTATTTATTTTTCACATTTTTTCTTATAGGTATCTAAAATCTAAGTTAAACCATAAATTTTGGGGCAAGTCACAGAATTCTTAACTGTTTGCATTTTCTTTTAAAAAATTTGCGGGTTTAAAAACTAATGGTTTTTACTCTGTCCTAATAACAACATGTCAAAAGAAACTGTCACAATCGAGTTAATTTGCATTATGTTAAAAATAATTTCTCTATTCTATAGACTTTGAAAATTAATTTTGTATTGCCTAATTTGAATTTTTGGGGTCTACTACGAAAGTCAGTTTACCGAAATCCAGTTTTAGCAAAATCCGTTTTAATCCGGTTTTTTAAAGTTCAGTTTTTTGAAATCCTGTTTTTTAAAATACGGTTTGTTGTTTATTTATAGTTTTGTTTACATATTTTTAATGCGTTGGTTACGAATGCTCGTATCTCGAAATCTCTTTTGTTTTTTTTTTGTATTTCAATTTTTAGAAAAAGGCGCATATAACCTTGATTTTGAACACAAATATTCAATTCCACGTCAATTCACAGAGAAAAACAATTGACAGAAAAAATAATAACATTTCCTAGTTTTTTAATTTATTACTCTAATAATAACATCGCAAAATTCAAAATCCCAAAATTTTAAAATCGCAAATTATAAATTCCCAAAGTCGTTTTGTTTTCAAATATTCTGTAAAAGACGTATGTATAACTCTGCATTTGTAACCAATGCTAAATCACGCTAAATCTTTTCCTAATTATATTTTTCACACACATACTGTAACATCAAAAAAATTGAAATAGTGGGGACTGCAGTCTAAACAAATTATTAACACTAACTCTAAAATCCCTCCTAATGCAGAATCTTGCATGTATATATATAAATATTCTGGAGAAAGGAAATTCCCTGATTTTGAATTTAACTCTAAAATCTCTTCTAATTCAGAATCCTACATATTCAATTACATGGAAAAGCGGCAACCCAGACTTTGTAACCAAAAGTAAAATTCCTTCTAATTCAAAATCCTGCACATAAATTTTTCTGGGAATTGTTCTTCTGCGAAATGTTCTTTCTTGGAATTGACGGGGTACCCGAATATTCAATAAAAAAGAAATAGATACTTAGTACATCTTCCATACACTCTAAAAACTGGTAGTAAAATCTCATTAAAAAATGTTGGATTTCCTATGTTTTTTGTAGTAAAAAACTTGATACAACATTAAAAGAAACTTTTAAAATGTGAATTGCAATTTTGGTTGGTATTTTACATATCTTTTGTGATTTAACGCTTAAAAAATTTGAATTTTCGATTATAGCAACGTTTATATTTACTACAAGGGTATTTTCGCGTTAGTAAGTTGTGTATTCACGCTCTGAATGCCTTTTCACACCAAAAAAAAAAAATTTACATTAAAAAAAAAACTGTTTTTTATTCTTTTTGTTATTTTATTATAGTGATCAATTTTTTACAAAATTCAAAGTGGCTGAAAGTATATTTTTAAACTATTGAAATAAGTGGGCGAAATAAATTAAAATTTAATATATTAAATAAAATTAGTGTGTCTAAAAATATTTAAAGATTCATTTCCAAATGTTAATGAAAAAAAAGCCGGAAAAATTAAAAAAAACATTTGTAAAAAAAAAACCTAACATATTGCAATTTTCGCAAAACTGCAAAAATAAAAAACTTCAAAAAATGAATGGCACAGATATAAGCATCATTAAAAATATATTCAATTATTTCGATGAAAATATTAACTTTTTGTTCAAGGAGTATAATGTAAGTTTAATTTTTATTAATAAAAAGATATTGTAAAACTTTAGAACTACATTTTTAGTTTGGTACATCTTTAACGCAGTTTTTCTTTAAACCATTATCCTGACAACGTTAGGGGCTCAAAAAAGACCCTAAATAGTTTAAACAAAATTAATAATCTAATACTTAAACTTAATTCAATATAAATAAAATAAAAATAGAAAATAAAATAAAATTTTTAATAAATAAAGATTTTGATTTTGATTCTTTCAGGTTTTATTATTCCGCAATTCCGTTCTTTATATGTACCTCTTATTAACTCTAATTAAGTGTTTTAAGACATCACAAAAATGTCTTTTATATTCTTTTGAGCATTAATGAACATCAAAAAAAACTTTTTAAAGCATCGAAAATGTAAATAAATGATTTTATTCTGTGCTTTTTACTCCTAATGAAGCGTTTTAAGACATCACAAAAACGTCTTTTATATTCTTTTGACAGTTAATTAACATCAAAAAAACTTTTTAAAGCATCAAAAATATTAAGAATAGATTTTATTTAGGGCTTATTACCCCTAATGCAGCGTTTTAAGACATCACAAAAATGTTGTTTCCAACCTCTAAAATGTAAATTCACACCGAAAAGACTTTTTAAGGCATCGAGAATTTCACGCTTTTTTAACGTGAATAATTAAATTCATTCTGCAAGCGTGATTTAACTACAATAATTGATTTATTTCTGCAAGCGTGATTTAACTACAACAGATAACCTGCAATAATTGTAGTGCAATCACACCAAAATTTCTTATAGTGTAGTTGATTGTAAACAAATGGAAAACCCCGACCTTTTAAAGACGATAGACCGGATTTTGTTACGCTCCCGAATTTTTGTTTGTTCAAGAAAAAGTAGTTTTTGATTATATGGCCGTCTTCATATAAGAAAATGTACTACAAAGAAAGGTGGTGTACAAAGTTTCAATTCACTAAATGAACTAAGATATATGTGCAATATACTATACTGATCTGATATTACAAGATATTACTGATTCTGCTTACCTTTTATAGCCACTACAAAGTTCAATTTTATTTGCAATTACAATTCATTAAAAAAAAACAAAAGAATTTATAATTTTTTTTATTATAATTTTGTTAAATTAAACAAGTTTATCATTAAAAAAAGATTGTGTCAAAATTCAGAAAATTTCTAAAAGTTAAACTACACTATGAAAACACTTGAATATTATCTTTCACAAATTGTTCTACAATTCTATTTCCAGATTATCTTCGCCAGAGCTGTAGCTTATTTCGTCAACTCACAAGTATGAAAACAATATTAGAAAAATTCAGAAAACAAATCTTAGGCCTATTACAATAGGCTTCGATTGACTTAAACCTCACAGAGTCAAATTCATCTTTGGCTTCGCTTAAAGATAGATCACTCAAATTAATATTGTTATCATCATTCTCCAAATTTAAATCAAATGTAAATAGATTGACTTTTTTATAAGTTACTCTATTTAAAAATTCCATAATTGTAATTTTTTTTATTCAATAATTTGTTTTTGTTTTTACTAATATTTCTTTTTTTTGATGCAATGAAAGTCCACAACTTTCAACTACAGTTTCTACACATATTTTTTTTTATAAATTTAAAAAATTTCCTTCCTTTTTTAGCAAATTCTAAAAGAGAAGAGCATTGAAAACTTCAACGTAGATATTGTTCGAACTTTTGACTTAAAAACAGTTATGTTTTCAGCACCTTCCTAACATAATATATGTTTAAGTTTAAATTATTTTTCAACACTAAAAATATATTATGTATGTTTTAATTGTAATCACTGTTTCTCAAAATTAGAATGAAATGGGTCGAATTTTTTTCCATTATTAAATAAATTTATAACAAATTTTAATTGATTGAAATCAATATTAATTTCATTTTATTTTTGTTTTTTTTTTTCCTAAGGGAGGTTAGAATCTTCTAAAGACACTAAGAATTTCCCCTTGGTAGTGTCAGATTCTTACTGACTAAACCCACCTTCCCCTTTAGCCAATATATTGGGATGAAACCCTTACCTGCGAACGCAGTATATTGGCTAGGGAGTAGGGATAGGAAAGGATAGGAAAATGGATACGGAAACATTGAATTGGGAGTGGGACTGTAAGAAAACAATGAATCCGCCTATTATTATTATTTTGCTAACAGCGACTGAAGCCGTCACAACAGTTACAACATGTAGCAATAGTATATTACTACATGAGCTAATTATTGAAGGTAACCCCCACTGTCACTGTAGCGGCTGTTATTATTGGTATTAGTATTCTTATTAATATTATTATTATTTTACTACTGAGTCAGCGCCATCAGTGGATTTTAGCTATTATATTATTACTATTATTATTATTAAAATTATTCTTATATTATTATTGTACTATTATACTATTTAATTATTGTACTATTATTATTATTATTATTATTTTACAGAGTTACAGAGTTAGCGCCATCAGTGGATTATAACGTGCAGCAGTATATAACATCTTACTTGCATGATATAACCAAAGATGCGTTCACTGTAGCAGCTATTATTATTACTATTATCATTATTATTATTATAATTATTGTTATTATTATTACTATTATTATTATTATTATTAATATTATTATTGTTATTATTACTACTATTAATTATACGATATACATTATTACGATATAAAAGTACTATATATTTTTTATTTATGACCTGACCGGGGTTTGAACCCAAATTGGGAGTTATTTTTATAATTGACCATTTGAATTCTACAGTGGCGCTACATGCTAACCCCCAAATATGTTTTTGTACTAGGTTCGGGTGGGCCTATCGTATATATTATAGCGCGGCAATCGACGAGCTCTTTACAACATGCTTCAAGAAGTTTTACAAACAAGTTTTACTTTAAAATTAAAGTTTTTATCACTATTTCTACTGCAAAAGCGTTATATGGCTTTATTTTGCATTCAGTTATGAAAAAATCTCGTATATAATTTTATTTCTCATTCAAATGTGATAAAGGTCATTATATTCTTATTGCGTGTGGGTTTATTGCACGGCATCTAATTTTACAATCATAAAACTAAATCAGGGTAAGCTTACATTTATTGAATTATGTTGAGTTTTGGCTTTGTTTTGTTTGAACTAATGTAAGATACTGATAAAGAATTAAAATGAATAAAGCAATAAAAGTGAAGTAAATAATATCTGTTTATATAAAGAACAAACCAAAATCAGATTCTTATAAAAATTAAAATATTATTAAATAATTTTTATTTTAAATTATTATTAATTAATAATTTATTATAAAATTTTGATTTTGCCATAATAAACTTTTTAAATACCTACACCTTAGGGTATATTAACTTTGGTATGGTGTTTGTAACCACCAAAAGGAAGCGAGTTAGATATGGACATGTATATATATTCTGAATCAGGATCACCTCCTGAGTCGATTTAACGATGTCCGTCCGTCCGTCCGTCCGTTCGCACGATAACTCAAAAACTAATAAAGCTATCTTGATGAAATTTATATAGTAGGTTACTAATTACGAAAGGAAGGCTAAGTTCGAATCTGGACAAAATCGGTCCATGGGTTCGTATTCACTATACCATGATATATAAAGTTCTAATCTAACACGATTTATGGAATAAATATACTTAGTTCATTATTCATATTTTCTAAATAATGACAATTTAAATAATGCTGAATGGAAAAATAACTTTAATTTTTTATAAAATATAAAGAGAATCGCTTTTTAGTTTTTAAAGAAAATAGTGTTTGTTAAATTTTGTAACACCTTGTCAAATTTTCAAGATAAAAGAAAAATTTTTTTTTGTAATAATTTTAAACACTCTCTTTTTCTAAACATTCATTTTTATATTTTTTGACATGATTTACAATCTGAAATTGGAATGCATTCATTATTTTCATCTCTAGCGTAACTTGGTAGACAATAACATCCAAATGGTGGGTCTTCATGTACTATAGTACAAGGTTCGCATAATGTTTCACATACTGTATCACAATTAGGGGCAACACCTTGTTCCAAATATATTTCATTTTGGCCGGGACATTCTATGATAATAGTAAAAAAAAATAAAAGATGAAGTTAAAATTTTTTTTTATTTTAAAATATTTTGATTGCATAATTAAAAAGGTTGTGATTTGATAATTAAAATTTAAAATTTTACTTACGATCTTCTAATGGACATGCAGTTACAAAATTTAAATTATTTATTGACATCAAATATGATTGAAAAACTATGAAAATAATTTTAAGTTTCATACTGGCTTTTGTTTTTTTTTTGGTTTAAATGAAATATTCTCCAGCACAAAAAGCACGTCTATATATAACAAGTAATTTGGAATATCTAATATATTATAAAATAAAGATATTTTATTTTATATAATAAATTACGAAAAAAAAAAAAAAGAAAAAAAAATTAAATATTGAATCAGGTTTGGTGTTATTTCAGGTGTTATTTTAATATTGTTTTGTTTATATTTTTTAAGCACCATCTTTTTTAATACCTTACTAACTGATAAGATTTTGTTTTAAAGATTTTTAATTCTTTCATAAGTACAAATATATACATAATATCAAAGAACATATAATTATACTGTTACATATATACTCGAACATTATATATACTGTACATATATACTCGATGTAATGTGAATGGTTATATAATACAACTGCTGAATCATAAACTGGTTGAAGGGCTAATTTTTTATTCACAGGATATTTTTTATCTCGTTTTCGCTTTGATTTAGCTAGCATTCAATATTGGAACCACATTAATGGCAAAACAATATAATATGTATAATAAAAACAATTATCAAATATAAACTAATAATTTAAGTTAAGCCTTATAAGTAGCAGATATTCAAATGTTCTAATGTTAATGAAACAAATATTAAAATATTTATTATTTATATTACAAGATACATACATACAAGCTCACCGGAATGAAACAAAACTACTAAATTATTTCGTGAATACATCATGTATACATACGTCATTATTATTGTATATATGTTGATTTTACTTGAAAGTATATAAGTATGTGTTTTATATACATCACCACAGCCAATAAAATTTTAATTTGCAGAATGGTGTTCTTTCATGTTTGATTTTGGTCTATGAAATTTGAGAGGATTTGGTCCATGGGTTCGGATTTTGGAAACTTCCGAACGAGCCCCAGAGCAAACGAGATTATCTCCAAAGTCAACAAGGATAGAACCTTTAAATTTTGTACAATGATGTTCCTTCCCGTTTGATTTATGTCTCTGAAATTTAAGGATATGGTCCATTGGTTTGAATTTTGGAAGCTTCCGAACGACCCCCTGGCGTGTTTTCTTTATGTTCCTGAGATGGTTTCGATGAATTGGAGTGGCAATTCGGGTACCTGACACACACCTCCCAAGGACTAACAATCTTCGAAATTAATAAAGATAAAAACTTAAAATTTTTTACAAAGGTGTCAAGCATATCCCAAGATGATGCCTCTTTTACGTTCCTGAAATTCGAGTTGAATAAGACAGAAAAGGGAAGAAGTTCAAGCAGCTGCCAAAAAAACTTATGGATTTTTAATTTAATTCGAATTATTCAGGTGTAGGGTATTAATAAGTATGTGTTTATATACATAAAAAGTATATAAGTATGTGTTTTATATACATCACCACAGCCAATAAAAATTTTTTTTTGTTTAAGAATATTCTTAGAATAAACGTTATAAATAATTTTAATGAATCGAATCGAAATTTAGTAATATTATACATACTTATATACTTTGCGCACACCTAATATATAAAACAGAAAATTAGCAGTTTTTCGTTTTTTAATTGTCCAGGATAAACGGTTTAACGGATTGACTTCCAACCTTACTGAAATATTGTCATTTTCCAAAGGAGTTCTTTCAATTTGAGTGAACTTCTATAGTTTTTCGCGAAGTATACTTCAAAAAAGTAAAGATTATATATAATATTTACATAAATGGTCAACTAACGTTTTCCTTTCAAAATTAAAAAAAAAAAATTGTAAGAACTTCCAAATTTAGCTGGCAACGCCGGATAGCTTTTTTAGTAAAATTATGTATATTATGTACTTGTTTTCTTTAAATAATTACATAAAAAACGTTTAGTAAAAAAAAAAATGAGTATCTATGTACCTATTTAATTTTTTAACTTTTCAACACGTAATTTTTTACATACATACATACTTATTTAAAAAAATACCGAATTAAATTGCCTATAAAAAGGTAAATGATAAACATATTTTCGGAATCGTAATTTAAATATAAAAAAGATATGAGTATTTAAATAAAAAAAGTTATTTTGTGAAATAAACATAATTTTATAAAAGCATATCCTAAATATATGTTAATTTAACTAATTATATATATGGGAAATATAAATTTTATAAAAACATTTTTGATTTTGACGGCTTTTAGGGTCATCAAGTTTGTAGATAAAAAAATGTACTATGGAGATAAGGTGGTGCTCAAAATTCACTAGATTAGATATTTATGGATATAGCAGTTTGAAAATGTTGAACCAAGAGAGCGTTGCTAAAATTGACTTAAAGTGTGGTGAAAAAATCAAATATAATTATAAATAGGACTTTTCAAGAAATCATTTAATTTAAGAACGTACCATTTTATAATTCGGTCTATAAATGGGTCGCCGCAACGTTAATTACTTGATTTACGAATAACACATTAATAATTTTAATAAAACTAATTAGGTGACCTAACCTAGGGAGTGCGGATTCAAATCTTTTACAATTAGCAAGTTTTATTAATTGAAAACAAATCTCTCTTGCTACTAATATAGCTTAAATATAATAATAATATAATAGCTTTAGTAGCCGATCGTTTTGTTATTATTAAACAAAAGTAGTTTTTCTTTTTATTAAATTAAATTTATTACTTTTTTTTTCAAATATATCAATATTAAATGCCTTTCTGTTGAAATATGTATTTAAAATAAAATAATGTAAAAAAAAAATATTTTCTAAAATATACTTTTATCGAAACCGAATTCCCCTCCTAAAAAGTAGAAAATAAAATTGATTGCAAAACTTTAGCTTTTTGGACTGCTATAATATAAAAGTGAATTGCTAGTGCAAGCATTTTGGACTGTTATAATATAAAAGTAAATTGCTGGAATAAGGCTAAATAAAAATCTAGGAAATTTGAGGTTCCTGTTTCTTTTTCGTGTAGTAGGTATATACAAAAAAAATAATATGTATGTATCTAGTTTGAATTTGGCAATTGGAATTATTTTGAATAAAATTTTATATGTATACCTATATACATAATATACATAATAAATGTTCCTAAATAAAACACATAAAACATTAATTTTTAACGCCATGCATATTCAATATGCAATTAAGAATGTTGACAACAAATATTCTGATTTAAATCTTAAACAAATGTTTTAAAACAAAATAATTTAGTAACATAAAAATATTGTACCTATATATATTGTACCATAAAATTTTATTAAAAAAATGTTGATGAATACAGTCAAAAAAAAAAAAAAAATGTACATACACGAATTGGATTCGAACCAAATTACCCTTACTTTCAAAACCTGTACACTCTCCTCTGCAGTATACAACACTTAAATATTTTCTGAATTAATAATTTTAAACACTATTTTTCTAAACGTAAACATTAATTTTTTATTATAATTTTTTTTTACATGTATTACAATCTGAAATTGGAATACAATTACCATTTTCATCTCTAGCGTAACTTGGTACACAATAACATCCATATGGTGCTTGAAAATATCGTCTATCACATTTTTTACATAATGTTTCACATACAGTGTCACAATTTGGTGCAACACCTTGTTCCAAATAAATTTCATTTGAACCATAACATTCTAAGTATAAAATAAATGATAAAATTTAATATAATTTTTTTGGATAAAATTTCTTAAAAAATATATGTATGCATATATATTTATCATTTACTTTTATCTGATGGATATGATTCTGAATATACAAAATTTGATTTATTTATAGAAACTAAATATAGTTGAAACATTATGAAAATAATTAAAAATTTCATATTGTCTTTTTGTTTTTTTTTTTTTTAAGAGCAATATTTCCGGGTAAATACCGTATTCACGTCAATTCAATTGGTTTTAAATCTATAATAATAAAAATTAAAGAATTGTTCTCTTTTATATAGATATGAAATCACGAAAAAAATTAAATAAATATTGAAACAGGTTGTTGTAATTTTATTTTTTTTAATCGTTTCCATCATAATTCAAAATATTTTTAGAAAAATATTGTGTTTGTTTGATATTTTATTTTGTCTATTATTCCGTCCGACAATTTGTCGGTTTACAAAAGCTCTACATCTACATAATATACAAAATATGAAATCTACATAATATGAAATATACCTACAAAATTTTATTACTCAAATTAAGGTTTATTTAAAATTAATTATATGTTTTTATATTAACTCGTCAGTGTCGATTTTTCTGTCTGTCACACACTATTGCCATCTTGTAGAGTACAAAAAACTGACTATTTTTATTAAGTTCTCGGTTTCCATTTGTTTATACATACATATATTCGTTTGGTTTCATATTTCTAATATAATTTCATATTGAAAAGAGCTTTTAGTATTTTAATTAAGTACCTTTTTTTTTGTTCTTAAAAAACTGTGTTATAAAAAGGAGAATTATTTTTGTAAAATTTTTCAGGAGAGAGTAAAGTCTTTTTTTGTAAAAAAAATTTAAAAATTTTTTAAAATAATAATTCTTAAGATATTGTCTTTTAAGTCGAAGTCATTAAACTTCATAATTTTTATAAAAATGTAAAAATAGTTTAACTAGTGTTGTTAGTACTATGAAATGTGTTTATCGTATTTTATCATGAAAAAGCATACCGTAAATGTCAAAAGAACTTTTCTTTTGTATAAATACATTTCTACTGTAGATGCATTGTTTATGTATTTTATCGTATTTATAAACTAATGTTTGTATTTTTAGCACATTTTGCAAAAACATTTTGAAATGTTTGCCAATTAGTTTCACTTTGTCCGTCTATCCGTCCGTTTGTTTAAAGTACAAGATAGGGCAATGCAATTTAACCCATATATAGGTATCTTAAAAATGTTAATGTTGTTGAACAACTTTTTTATTTAGTCCCATCCATTACGGAGTTACAACGCCTCAAAATTTGAAGAAGCCCTCTTTTTAAAAGAGTATTATATCTCGAATTCTCCTCAATTTTTTTCCGATTTAAAAACAGCAAATGTACAGAACTTTCTTTTATCTTTGCAAATCAATATTAGTATAATTCAGTTATAAGATTTTTTACAATTTTGTATTAATATTTACTGTTATTGAAGAGAATATTTTTCCTTAATTGCCAAGACATGCTTTTAGCTAGCACCTTAAAATCCACTGAGCGAAGAAAGATCGGTCAGAGAGTTTCGTTAGTTTAATTTTTTTTTATACCATCATCTGCTTAAGAACTATTAAAGCTTAATATAGGGTTTCATATAAAATAGGGTTTCATATAAAATTAGAGAAAGTGTCTCTTTATTTCTTCTTATGTATAAAAGTCTAAGAAAAATTATAAATTTTGGTGCAAGCCACCAAATTCAAGCCACAGAATTCTAAACAGTTTGTATTGTCTATTGGAAAATGTGCGTCATTAAAAACTGTTGGTTATCATTCTGTGTTATTAGTAATATGTGAAAAGAAACTGTTAAAAACGAGTTAATTTGCATATGTCAAATGTCTATATACTTTAAGAATTAATTTTGTACTAATTTAAATTTTTGTTTATTAAGAAAAATAGTCTATTGGATAACTAGCTATTATATCACTAAAAAAAGTAAAATTACTTATAACGAGGAAGAGTGCAGTAGAGTGAATTCGATTTTGAGCCATCCATACACTTGAGTCTATATCTAATTTAGCCACTACATTTTCACATATTTTTCTTAAACTGTTAACAGTATAATGCCACTAATTATATTACCTGCATTTACACAATCAGTCTTAATATTATTTAGTAGTTTCAGTTCTTCGAAAACTTCCTCTTGGCTAGAATAATCATGCTATTCTTAACAAAGTTTTTGGCGTTTTAAAATTTATTTTCCACCAGCAAAACCATTCTGGAGCTACAATTATTTACATATTATAGTATTTATATTATATTATTTTTATAATGTTTATTTTTCGTGAAACGTTTTCATTAATTTCATAAATAAGTTCATAAGTTAAATAAGTTTACTTTTCCTTTAGCTATTTATTTTAATAAAATTCGAATGGATTTTAACAATTATCGCATTTATATTTATAGCAATGCGAAATTAGCATTTTATAATTATAAAATTCTTTATATTTGAATAGAAGAATCGAATGATTTTCTTATTGATTTAATGCAACTATTGCATATAATAATATTTTTGAAAAGCCTGTCAAATTAAAATAAAAGCTGGAGGCATTAAACGCATAACTATAAACTTAAATTTTGAAAATATTGCCTCCAGCTTTTATATTAATATCACGGGCTTTATGGCACATTATATAAATGCTATATTAAGATAAAGTTTTTTAAAGAAATTTCCATCGCAACAATTTAATTTAGATAATTACAGAAAAATTTCGAATTAAAAATTTATTTTCTACTTTTTAGTTCAAAAAAAGCTGTTTTTTAAAAAAATTTTTTATTATTATTTTATTTTTATAATTAACATTTTGAATTCTACAGGGACGCTAAGTAGGTACTAACTCCCATATATTTTCTTGTATCAGATGCGGGCGGACCTGGCATATTATCGCGCGGCAATCGACGTAGCATGCTTCCAGAAGCTTTACAAACAAGTTTTACTTTAAAATTTAAGGTTTTAACACTATTTCTACTGCGTCATATTATTTAATAATAATAAGGTTTTATTTCGCATTCAGTTATGAAAAAATCTCGTATATATAATTTTATTTCTCTTTCAAATGTGATAAAGATCATTATATTCTTATTGCGTGTGGGTTTATTGCACAGCATCTAATTTTACAATCATAAAACAACATCAGGGCTTACATTTATTGAATTATTTTGTTACCTTGAGTTTTGGTTTTGTTTTGTTTGAACTAATGTAAGATACTGATAAAGAATTAAAACGAATAAAGCTATAAAAGTGAAGTAAATAATATCTGTTTATATAAAGAACAAACCAAAATCGGATTCTTACAAAAATTAAAATATTATTAAATAATTTTCATTTTAAATTATTATTAATTAATAATTTATTATAAAATTTTGATTTTGCCATATTAAACTTTTTCAATAATTTTTTTTAAAAAAAAATTTTGTCACTGTGATGATACCATAATATAGCAAGTTACTATTCTAACACAATTTATGGAATAAATATAAGGTACTTAGTATAATTTAATTCAATCAATTATTTATTTGCAATATCATTTCTAAATAATGACAATTTAAATAATTCTGAAAGAAAAAATAACTTTAATTTCTTATAAAATATAAAGAAAAGCAGTTTTTAGTTTTAAGAGAATATAATGTTTGTTAAATTTTGTAACACCTTGTCAAATTTTCAAGGTAAAAAAAAAATTTTTTTTTGTAATAAACACAAAAAATTTTAAACACTCTTTTTTTATATTTTTTTACATGATTTACAATCTGAAATTGGAATGCATTTATTATTTTCATCTCTAGCGTAACTTGGTAGACAATAACATCCAAATGGTGCTTGTATATGTACTATAGTACAAGGTTCGCATAATGTTTCACATACTGTATCACAATTTGGTGCAACACCTTGTTCCAAATAAATTGCATTTGAACCGCAACATTCTAATTGTAAAATAAATGATAAATCATAAACAAAATTTGTATACCTATGTATGTATATTAATATTCACTTAATTACTTTTACCTGATGAATTTGAAACTAAATATAGTTGAAATAATATGAAAATAATTAAAAATTTCATATTGTTATTATGCTTTTCTTGGTTTTTTTTTTTTTTTTTTAAGAGGGATATTTCCGGGTAAATACCGTATTTACGTCTGTACAACGTAATTGATTTTAAATATATAATAATAAAAATTAAAGAATTGTCGTTCTCTTTTATATATGTATGTCGATATGAAATAACGTAAAAAATTAAATAAATATTTAAACAGATGTTTGTAATTTTATTTTTTTGACCGCTTTTTGTATGCTACTAAAAATTTTGGAAAAATATTGTCTTTGTTTTTTTTTAGTACTACTACGCATCATATAATCCTCAACAATTTTAAATTATCAAGTAAAAAAAAAATTAAACGAGGAAGAATACAGTTACTTTTATCAACTCTTAGATATCCGTACGAACCGTTAGTATGTTCACAGCCTGTCACTCTGCTTACAATATTATTTTTTTAATATTTTAGTATTTTAAAATAATTTGGGTGAATTTTATAATTTCTAGAACTATGGGTTGAACATATATTCAAACTATATGTTTATACATTCTTCAAAAGCAGATTTTAACCTTCCACATAACGATTATCAATCCAAAACTTTTTTTAAATATTCTATAGTACCATTTAAAACTAAGCGGTAAATGTATATTAAATTTACTAAGTACAAAATTGTAAATATAATTTTAAATATTATATTATATTAATATTATATTATATGCTTTTATATTAACTCGTCGCTGTCGGTTTATTTATTTATTTATTTATTTATTTATTTATTTATTTATTTATTTATTTATTTATTTATTTATTTATTTATTTATTTATTTATTTGTCATTCTGTCACGCTTTTTATTATCTTCGTAATCTGTTAGCAACATTTGTAAGTGTAGTATGGTGCAGAGGATAGTGTGCAGGTTTCAAAAGTGGTGATCATGTTGTTCGAATCCAGTTCACATGCAACATTTTTTTTTTTTTAACTATCTATTCATCAACATTTTTTGAATAAAATATGTATACATTTTTGTATATATCAATTTAAAACTTACATTTTTATCTCTTATTCATGCATACAAACATACACATTATATTTTTGATCTTTCCTGGTGTTTTGTATTAGCATAATTAGCAAAACACAATCCATACATATAATATTTTTATGTATGTTGCTAAGTTATTTTGTTTACAACATTTGTTTAGTATTTAAATCAAAATATTTGCTGTCAACATTCTTTAATGCATATTGAATTAATGCATATATGGTGCAGAGGAAAGTGTACAGGTCTTGAAAGTGAGTGTTAATATGTGGACTGTGGTTCGAATCCAATTCGTATATATGTATAATTTTTTTTTTTTTTTTTTTTTAACTCTATTCATCAATATTTATACCCGTACGATAGGATCGGGTATAATAAAATTACTCCTCCGTTTGTAACACCTCGAAATAAGTGAGCTAGATATACCTTCAAAGGTATGGATCGGATCAGAAAAAAATTCTAAGACTTTTGAGCCATGTCCGTCCGTCCGTCCGTCCGTCCGTCAGCACGCTAACTCAAAAACTAAGAAAGCTAGAATCTTGAAATTTACACAAAATATTTTAGGAGTAATTTGTAGGTTCCCTATTTTTTTTGGTTGAGTTTGGACCAAACCTTAGGGTAGCTCTCGAACACCTAACTTTTAGATCCCGACATTTTTTTTGAAATAGAGCTATGAAATTTTAACTGCTGATAGATCTCACAAAAATATTAATTTTATTTTTTATAATTTTTTTTTGTAGCCCCACCCGTTTATGGAGCTACAGCTCCCCAAAGGTTCAAAAAAGCTCTATATTTAAATTGTTATAGCACAAGTTGTATAAAATATATCTTCATTTTGAAAACGCCAAACGATTACTACTTTTATTAGCTTTAAAAGTATATATACAATAAATATATAGTTGTGGCATACGGTGTCTTAATTTACCGTTATGTAAAACTCAAATTTTGCAAAATCCTTCAACCCTTCTATCTTCTAAACCGTTTAAGTTGGAAACTTGAAATTTTGACAGATGTTAGATCTTTGAAAATAAGTATGAGTCATTTCAGAAATTTTTTTTTGTATCACCCCCTGTTTAGGAGCTGTAAGGGGTCAAAAACTGAAAATTTCCTATTTTTAAACACCTGTAACTTGAACACCTGTTAAAATTTTTTTGAAGCAATACACAAAAATTAAAGCTCTAATATTATACTCTTATTTCTGTTAATAACTTTTTTAATAATATAGGGTTAGTTTATAATTGACGAAAGTGTTACTTGATTTTTTCAAATTTTCTAACAAATTTCTTGAACAAATTTTTTGCATTTGTTTTACTCGATAATTTGAAATTGTTGAGGATATAATGCGTAGTACATAAAAATGTAAATAAATAAACAACATAACGGTTGCTTGAAGAATTTTTATTTATATGATATTGTTATACATATATACTTATATAATATCATGTTCGCTAGTGAATGAATGATAAGAGTATATATGTATATTATATAGCGCCGTATTTACATACATATATGTATTTTATTGTACTTATAAGAAATTATTCTGTCAATGGAATATTTAAATATAATATAATATAATATTTAAAATTATATTTATTATTTTGTACTAAGTAAATTTAATATACATTTACCGCTTAGTATTAAATGGTACTATAGAATATTTGAAAAAGTTTTGGATTGATAATCGTTATGTGGAAGGTTAGAATCTGCTTTTGAAGAATGTACATATAAACATATAGTTTGAATATATGTACAACCCATAGTTCTAGAAATTATAAAATTCACCCAAATTATTTTAAAATACTAAAATATTAAAAAAATAATATTGTAAGCAGAGTGACAGGCTGTGAACATTCTAACGGTTCGTACGGGTATCTAAGAGTTGACAAAGTCAACTGTATTCTTCCTCGTTTTTAAATAAAATTTTATGTACCTACATAATATTATTTTTGTACATAGAAAAGAATATAAAAAGTAAAGATCATTACAAAATTATGCTTTTGCGCATTACGCATTATGATTTACAAACAAAAAATCTATTACGCATTATGATTTGTCAACACAGAAAATTAAAACTACGTATGTACATAATATTTATTTATTTATTTATATTCAGGTACCGTGGTACATAAATGTGGTAGCTATAACCCTTGTTTCCTGGTAGGAATGTGTACGTGATATAATGATATATTATAAAGTATTTACATATTGCGATATATGAATTTTTTTTTTTTTTTATTTTATAATTATTGTACCCAGCCGAGAATCGAACCCGTGACCTCTCATTCCCTTATGAATGAGAAGCGGTGCGTCAACCACTGCACCAATGGCTGGATACACATAATATTATGTTAAACTAATTTCCTAAATTATTTTGTTCCGCTCCATTTGTTTATAATTTAAATCAAGATATTTGTCAACATTTTTTACTGCATGATCTTATTAAGCGATTAGGTAGGTAGGTGTTCAAGGTTAGATGTTTGTTTGGATATACGATATACTACTAATAGTATACTATAGAAATATACAGTAAAGTACATTTATGTATATCATTTTCATTCGAGTTATGTTGTTGGATTGTAATATTTATATAATCACAGTATTTTGGTACATATTTTACCCTTCGAGGTACTTTCTTTATTTATGAATTACATACTGGAATAAAAAATTTTTACTCTTGTTGTAATGGAATCGATTTAACATCTATTAATTTACTTAAACATTTGGTATAAAATTATAAAACGTATTTTATATCAGAAGCAATAATTAATGTATGTATGAATAAAAAATATCCCATATTTTTCAATTCAAATTATGTGTTTCATTTAAAACTAAAAAGTATAAAATAAAATAATATGTAAAAAAAATATTTTTTAAAATATGCTTTTATCGAAACCAAATTCGCCCCCTAAAAAGTAGAAAATAAAATTGATTGCAAAACTTTAGCTTTTTTGACTGTTATAATATAAAAGTGAATTGCTAGTGCAAGCATTTTGGACTGTTATAATATAAAAGTAAATTGCTGGAATAAAGTTAAATAAAAGTCTAGGAAATTTGAGGTTCGTGTTTCTTTTTTATTCCAGCAATTTACTTTTATATTATAACAGTCCAAAATGCTTGCACTAGCAATTCACTTTTATATTATAACAGTCAAAAAAGCTAAAGTTTTGCAATCAATTTTATTTTCTACTTTTTAGGGGGCGAATTTGGTTTCGATAAAAGCATATTTTAAAAAATATTTTTTTTACATATTATTTTATTTATATTAATAAATATATCTATGTGCATATTTATAGTATATTTATATTGCTATAAGTATATCGCCATACATTGCAATATTTCTTTAAAAATACTTCCATTCATAGAATAATTTCTTATAAGTACAATAAAACACATATATGTATGTATGTAAATACGGCGCTATATAATATACATCTATACTCTTATCATTCATTCATCAGTGACATATACGATATGTAAATAAACATGATATTATATAAGTATGTATGTATATCAATATCATATAAATAAAAATTCTTCAAGCAACCGTTATGTTGTTTATTTATTTACATTTTTTTGTACTACGCATTGTATCCTCAACAATTTCAAATTATCGAGTAAAACAAAATGCAAAAAATTCGTTAAATAAATTTGTTAGAAAATTTGAAAAAATCAAGTAACACTTTCGTCAATTATACAGTAACCCTATATTATTAAAAAAAGTTGTTAACAGAAATAAGAGTATAATGTTGAAACTTTAATTTTTATGTATTACTTTAAAAAAATTTTAACAGTTGTTCAAGTTACAGGTGTTTAAAAGTAGGAAATTTTCAGTTTTTGACCCCTTACAACTCCTAAACGGGGGGTGATACAAAAAAAATTTCTGAAGTGACTTATACTTATTTTCAAAGATCTAACTCCTCTAATATTTTGATTAATATTTTTATGATATCTATCAGCAGTTAAAATTTCATGGCTGTATTTCAAAAAAATTGTGGAGATCTAAAAGTTAGTTGTTCGGGAGCTACCCGAAGTTTTGGTCGGAACTCAACCAAAAACAATAGGCTCCCCTACAAGTTGCTCCCAGAATATTTTGTGTAAATTTCAAGATTCTAGCTTTCTTAGTTTTTGAGTTAGCGTGCTGACGGACGGGCGGACGGATGGACGGACATGGCTTAATCGACTCAGAATTTGATTCTGATCCGATCCATAGCTTTGAAGGTATATCTAGCTCGCTTATTTCGAGGTGTTACAAACGGAGGAATAATTTTATTATACCCGATCTTATCGTACGGGTATAAAAAAACGTTGTAGAAATTTGTTAGAAAGATTGAGAACAAATCATGTAACACTTTCGTCAAAATTTTATGAGTACTACGCATCATAAATATAATCCTCAACAATTTTAAATTATCGAGTAAAAAAAAATTTAAAAAAAACGTTGTAGAAATTTGTTAGAAACATTGAGAACAAATCAGGTAACACTTTCGTCAATTTTAAGGTAATTCTATGTTATTAAAAAAAGTTGCTAACAGAAATAAAAGTATAATGTTGAAGCTTTAATTTTTATGTACTATTTTAAAAAAAATTTAACAGTTGTTCAAATTACAGGTTTAAAATAGTGAAATTTCTGTTTTTAACTCCTTACAACTCCTAAAGGGGGGGCGATACAAAAATATTTTCTGAAGTGACTTATACTTATTTTCAAAGATCTAACTCCTCTCAAAATTTTTCCTCTCAAAATAACTTAAACTATTTAGAAGGGTTAAAGAATTTTGGAATAATTCAGTTTCGCATAACGGTAAATTAAGACATTGTATGACGCAAGTATGTATTTATAATATATATATTTGTGAAACTCATAAAAGCAGCTATCGTTTGGCATTTTCAAATTGAATTGCATTTTCATATACCTTATAGAACTTGTGTTATTAAAATTTAAATATAGAGCTTTTCAAACTTTGGGAGGCTGTAACTCCGTAACGGGTAGGGATACAGAAAATAGTTGTTCCATAAAATTAATATTTTTATGATATCTATTAGCAGTTACAATTTCATGGCTCTACTTCAAACTATATAGAACTTTTGAAAAATTTATATTAAAAATGTGGATATCAAAAAGTTAGTTGCTCGTGAGCTACCCAAAGGTTTGATCGGATCTCAACCAAAAAAAACAGGGAACCTACAAATTGATCCAATAATATGTTCTGTTCATTTCAAGACTCTAGCTTTCTTAGTTTTTGAGTTATCTTGATGACGGGCGGACAAAGCTAAATCGACTCAGAATTTGATTCTGATTCGATCCATATCGTTGAAGGTATATCTAGCTTGCTTATTTCAAGGTGTTACAAACGGAGGAGCAATTTTAATATACCCGATCCTTATCGTACGGGTATAAAAATGTAATAAAATTTTTGTTTGATTTGGAAAAATAATCGAGAAGTGACGAATACATACATATATTAAAAATAGTTAATCAACAATTTGTTATTTTGAACATTTTATTTTCTTAGGGATTTATTTGAAAATTCAAAATTTGTATGAATGTTTGGTTTTCTAATTGTTCAATCTTTAGGCTGATAAATATGTCTGCATCAATTACATGTTTTAGTTATAATAATCAATACAATTTTATTTATTAAAATGTTATATTTCAGTTTTATAAGATACTATAGCAAAGATCCCCGGCAGGCGGCAGGGCCTGGAGTATTTTGATGGTTTTATAAAATAAAAATTATTAACTTTATTTAACTATATTTAAATATCATGTGCATATAACGTATGTTAGCAGATAATTTGTTTTACATTTAATTAATGCCAGTTAAATATATTTCATTCAGTCAAATTAGCTTGTTGCTGTAACTTTATTTTGAAAATGTGCATTACAATTTATTGCTAAAATTTAATTTATTTTTACAAAAGATTTACGGTCTAAGATGAAGCTAAATGCTTTTTTTTTATTTATCATCATTATCATTATCGTCATCATCATCGTCATCATCATCATCATCGTCATCATCATCATCGTCATCATCATCATCGTCATCATCACATTCGTCATCATTATCATTGCTTTGATTATCATCATCATTATCATCATTACAACAATTTGGACATTTACTACGAATATTAGGATCAATGGTTTTACAGCATTTATAAAATGGAATGCAATCACCATCATCAGTTCTTGCAGTACCAGGTTCACAATAACATCCAGATTTATTTTGTTTTGGTTTACATGGTTTGCATATATTATTACGTATATCAGTACAATTGGTTTCACAAATAATTTTTCCGTCGTCGCCCTTTATGTAAATTTGATTAGGTATTAGGTCACATGCTATAAATTTTAACAAAAAAAAAAATAGTTAGTAATTTTTTTATGTCAAATCTTTTAAATAAAAATAATTCAAATTTTAGTTACGTGATGGATCGTTGTCGCAAAGTACTGGTATGATAAATAATTTCAAAACTAATGAAATTATCATAACTTTCATATTTTTAATTATTGATTAAAAAAAAAAAAAATGTTAAAAAAACATTCTCTTAAAGAAAGTTAAAAAGTATTTAATGAACTTAAATAAAATTATCGCTATTTAAATAAAAAAAAAAATTGTAGCTATTTATTTGTCAAGTTATTTTTAAATTCAGAATTTATTTTGTTTAGATTTAAAGGTTTTTGACATTTTCATATTTACGTGTGTACGTAATATACTTGTAAGTTGATTTGTAAAACTACTGCAGTTATTTTGCTTTTTAATGTTCTGAGCAGGATATTAATCACATACAAATGTCGGCCAGCTTTCGAAATTCAACCGAATTTTAGATTTTTCCAGAAAAGGCATTTTGTCTTTTGATCATAAATTTAACAAAAATTATTTTAGGTATTCTTATATATTGTAAAACTTAAAAGAAAAAAAGAAAGTAATGGACTGAACCGAGATTAGATTCATAACAGTCTAACTTTCTAGATCATATTACATATCATATTAAATTTATAACACCCTTCACATTACATATCATATTAAAGTCATAACAACATAAATAGATAATAAATTCAGAAGAAAGGTTTTCCTTTTTAGTGAAGGAAAATTAGTGATTATTTTGTTGGTTTTATGCGATAAAAATTATTAACTCATATTTATTTATTTATATACAGTTACCGTGGTACATAAATATGCCAGGTAGCTATAACTCCTGTTTCCTGGTAGGAATGTGGGGTGTACGAGATATTATGTGATATATTTAAGTATTTATATATTTCGATATATGAATATTTTTATACCCGTACGATAGGATCGGGTATAATAAAATTACTCCTCCGTTTGTAACACCTCGAAATAAGCGAGCTAGATATACCTTCAAAGGTATGGATCGGATCAGAAAAAAATTCTAAGACTGTTGAGCCATGTCCGTCCGTCCGTCCGTCAGCACGCTAACTCAAAAACTAAGAAAGCTAGAATCTTGAAATTTACACAAAATATTCTGGGAGTAATTTGCAGGTTCCCTATTTTTTTTGGTTGAGTTTGGACCAAGCCTTAGGGTAGCTCTCGAACACCTAACTTTTAGATCCCTACATTTTTTTTGAAATAGAGCTATGAAATTTTAACTGCTGATAGATCTCACAAAAATATTAATTTTATTTTTAATAACTTTTTTTTGTAGCCCCACCCGTTACGGAGCTACAGCTCCCCAAAGGTTCAAAAAAGCTCTATATTTAAATTGTTATAACACAAGTTGTATAAGGTATATCTTCATTTTGAAAACGCCAAACGATTACTACTTTTATTAGCTTTAAAAGTATATATACAATAAATATATATTTGTGGCATACGGTGTCTTAATTTACCGTTATGCGAAACTCAAATTTTGCAAAATCCTTTATCCCTTCTATCTTCTAAACGGTTTAAGGTGGAAATTTGAAATTTTGACAGAAGTTACATCTTTGAAAATAAGTATGAGTCATTTCAGAAATTTTTTTTGTATCACTCCCCGTTTAGGAGCTGTAAGGGGTCAAAAACTGAAAATTTCCTATTTTTAAACGCCTGTAACTTGAACATTATACTCTTATTTCTGTTAACAACTTTTTTAATAATATAGGGTTACTTTATAATTGACGAAAGTGTTACTTGATTTTTTCAAATTTTCTAACAAATTTCTTTAAAACGAATATTTTCCATATTGTTTTACTCGATAATTTGAAATTGTTGAGGATATAATGCGTAGTATAAAACGAGGAAGAATACAGTTGCCTTTGTCAACTCTTAGATACCCGTACGAACCGTTAGTATGTTCACAGCCTGTCACTCTGCTCACAATATTATTTTTTTAATATTTTAGTATTTTAAAATAATTTGGGTGAATTTTATAATTTCTAGAACTATGGGTTGTACATATATTCAAACTATATGTTTATTTATATGCACATTCTTCAAAAGCAGATTCTAACCTTCCACATAACGATTGTCAATCCAAAACTTTTTCAAATATTCTATAGTACCATTTAATACTAAGCGGTAAATGTATATTAAATTTACTAAGTACAAAACAGTAAATATAATTTTAAATATTATATTATATTTAAATATTCCATTGACAGAATAATTTCTTATAAGTACAATAAAATACATATATGTATGTAAATACGGCACTATATAATATACATCTATTCTCTTATCATTCATTCATCAGTGACATATACGATATGTAAATAAACATGATATTATATAAGTATGTATGTATATCAATATCATATAAATAAAAATTCTTCAAACAATCGTTATGTTGTTTATTTATATACATTTTTTTGTACTACGCATTATATCCTCAACAATTTCAAATTATCGAGTAAAACAAAATGGAAAAAATTCGTTAAAGAAATTTGTTAGAAAATTTGAAAAAATCAAGTAACACTTTCGTCAATTATAAAGTAACCCTATATTATTAAAAAAAGTTGTTAACAGAAATAAGAGTATAATATTGAAGCTTTAATTTTTGTGTATTACTTCAAAATAATTTTAACAGGTGTTCAAGTTACAGGTGTTTAAAAATAGGACATTTTCAGTTTTTGACCCCTTACAGCTCCTAAACGGGGGGTGATACAAAAAAAATTTCTGAAATGACTCATACTTATTTTTAAAGATCTTACTTCTGTCAAAATTTCAAGTTTCCAACTTAAACCGTTTAGAAGACAGAAGGGTTAAAGGATTTTGCAAAATTTGAGTTTCGCATAACGGTAAATTAAGACACCGTATGCCACAAATATATATTTATTATATATATACTTTTAAAGCTAATAAGAGCAGTAATCGTTTTCATCTGCTTTTTAAGAATGTACATATCTGCTTTAAAATCTGCTTTTGAAGAATGTACATATAAACATATAGTTCGAATATATGTACAACCCATAGTTCTAGAAATTATAAAATTCACCCAAATTATTTTAAAATACTAAAATATTAAAAAAATAATTTTGTAAGCAGAGTGACAGGCTCTGAACATACTAACGGTTCGTACGGGTATCTAAGAGTTGACAAAGGCAACTGTATTCTTCCTCGTTTTTGAATTAGAACAAATATTTTTGGTTTGTAATTTTATAAAGTAGCATAGGTACATTATTATCTATGAGAAAAATATTTGCAAATTATTCAAATTTAATAATTAATTATTAATATTATTAAATTATTAATTAATAAAATATTTTGTTTGTTTTGTATTAAAATAGTCCTAAAAAGTAAGCTTTTATAATTTTTATTTTGGTTTGCATTAAATAATTGTGGTAAAGTGAATTTCATTTCTGTGATTTTTTTTTATTTAGTAAGATAACTTGTTTTGTTTTTAAAACAATTTAAATTTGTTTTGTATTGAAATTAGTGATGCCTTACGCACGTAGATTATTGAGTCAAAGTTATCGTCAAAGAAATCTCAGAAGAGCAAGGAATTCTGGCAATTATAATGTGGAAAAATATTGTTCTTAATGATTTTTTTTAAATGCGAGTTAATTGCTGTTCCCAGTAATTTTGAAAGTTTTTATCTCGGTGATATGATATTACGTTGTTCTTTATGTAATGCTCTTCATTTTTTAAATGAAATTTCTTAGAGGTACAGAACAAAATTTAGTTTATGTTGCCATAAAGGTAAGGTGATTTTACCGCCTTTAACTTATTCTCAGTTTTTTCAAACTTTAATAGAAGGTATCTCATCGCAAAATAGTGCAATTAAAAATCGATCCAAAAATTTTTCAAATAATATTCGATCTTATAACCCATTTATTCAATCGTTTAAAACAATGTCAGAAATTTTTCAAAATTATGATTGTCCTGAAGTATGCATGTATATTACAGTTGATAGATCACACGATCAAAGACGTTTCAATGATGCAATTCAAACTAATGTTACAACTATTTTTACTTCTACAGACGGTGCTCCACCAAGCGATCGTAATATGGTAGTTTTTTCAAAAAATTTAAATCAAGTGCGTTACATTTCCAATTTAAATTCTTCTCTTGATCCATTAGCTTACCCTATTTTATTTCCAAATGGAAATTGGGGTTGGCATCCAAATATTTTTCAGTCTAATGATAATAGACGAAAAGTTACAATGTTGCAATATGCATCTTACCGTCTTGCAATTCGTAGTAATACCTTTAGTCTTCTTAACCTTTCTCAAAAGTTATTTTTACAGTGGGTTGTTGATATGTATGTTCGTATTGAAGGTGCACAATTGCAATTTTTACGTTGTAATCAACCAACACTTCGTTCCGATCTATACAATAATATAACTGATTTCCTATATCAAAAAATGAATGCAGGTGTTTAAAAATAGAAAATTTTCAGTTTTTGACCCCTTACAGCTCCTAAACGGGGGTGATACAAAAAAAATTTCTGGAATGACTCATGCTTATTTTCAAAGATCTAACTTCTTTCAAAATTTCAAGTTTCCAACTTAAACCGTTTAGAAGATAGAAGGGTTAAAGGATTTTGCAATAATTCAGTTTCGCATAACGGTAAATTAAGACACCGTACAGCACAAATATATATTTATTATATACTTGTTTAAAATTAATTAAATGTTAATTAATAAAAATAAATTAATGTTATTATAAAATTCATATTTTTATGATATCTATCAGCAGTTAAAATTTCATGGCTCTATTTCAAAAATTAAGCTAACATTTTTTTCTATAAGCAATTTCACAAAGATGTTTCTAAGAATTACTCTTTTATGCACTCTTTTATTTTGAAAAATCCCTACTTCTATATCTCAGCTTCTGTTTTATATATTTTCGATCTAAAAAAGGCAAACTACTGTTTCCTTTTTAATCAATCTGCATTTTTTGCGTAAACTTTTTCTAATACATAATAATGTTTTCAAATTAATATTGAATAAAGCTAAAGATATGTGTAAGAAATGTAAGATTTTCTGTTCTTTAAATATGTATGTACATATGTACTGATTTTTGATTAATTACTGTGCTGAATTGTGAAATGTGAATATAGATTTTAATATAATTAATTCTGTTTATAGTATTTTTAAATATATAAGTACATTATACATATAGCATGTACATATTTTAGTATTATTTTTTCAGAAATATATTATACATAATGTACATCTTATATAGATGCATCTCATGTTTAGTAATATATTACTGCTGATGACAGGAGATTATTTTTGTTTTTCAATAACTGCCGAAAATATGATGTTGTTAAAACTTGAACACTTTATTTTTAATATATTTAACTAGAAAATCCCCTGTGCAATTGCACAATTTCTATAGATTCAAAAACATTTACGGTATCATACTGACTCCCTTAATAAATTACCTAAAAATTTCATTTTTATATCAGCACCATTAAAAAAACTTTGGAATCACTTACTTACTTGATGTAATAGAAAAAAAACATAAAACAAATCTAAACACATAAAATTAAAAATGTTAGGTACAGTTTATTAATTTTTTCTCGCCGTTTTTTCGTGGCTGTAATTTTTGACAGTTTTTTAATCATTGAGAAAAAATGGTCCAAGCAAAAAACACATTCAAGGTAAAAGTTCGTGCCGATATCTCAAAAATTGTTTGAAACACATGTATAAAGTGCACAATAAAAACCGGCGAAAAACCAACCAACACCAACCGCTACTACATTTTTTTTTTGTTACATTTAAAACAATCCCAATAATCGAAATAATTTTAATATTTGTTAAAATTTTACCAGACTCTCTATTTTCCTTTAGTTCAAAAAAAAAAATTTTTTATGTCGATGAAAAACAGTTGTTTTTGTCGCAAAATTACTTTAATTACCAAAACTACTTTCAAGTCTTTTGCGTTTATTTTTTTTTTTTCTTGAAAAAAATTTGTTGAATTTATTTTATTTAAATGTACTTTGGAAGAGGTCTTTGGTATATTTAATAAAAGATTTATGTCTCTGATAATGTAATTTCATAAATTTTCGGGGGCTTTTTTTTTGTGACGGTCGTTTTCGACAGACACGACTTTTTAATTTAATGGTCTAATAATTAATTAGTACAAAATTATGAATCTATTGTGAGAGAAGGCTTCTAAAATGATTCTATGTTATTTTTCTTTTTTTTTAAGAAAAATATCCATTTCTATAATATTTAGTAAGTTTCTGATTTCTGTTATGAAATATAATTAGCTAAGTCTGCCGAATTTTATATTAATAAAAAAAATTTGAATATTTTATGTTATATCAAAAATTCAGCTTAAAAAATAAAAATTCCAACCTAAATAAACAAAACTACTTTAAAGTCTGTTGCGAAGCTTTTACCAGCTTTTATAATAGTGAAAACAAAATCAAAAATATAATCGGCCTATTATTTTTTTCTTATAAATATAAGGCTTACTATAAACTTTGCTCTTTTCACTTTTAGGTCTTTTAATTTTATTAAGAGTATTTTTATTTTTTTCAAAACAAAGAGTCATTTGAAAACTGTCAACAGAAGATTAATAATTTATTTTTAATTTACCGCTGCGACCAGTTTATAATGGATGTGACGGTCAAATTTAAAAATTAAAATTTTGCTTTAAATTTTGTGTCGAAAGTACTTTTTAAAAAGTAAAAGTTTGTGTCTCTGATAAGACTTTTTAGTCGAAGATTTGTGTCTCTGACAATAAAATTTTAAATTATTAAATAAATATACAGAAATATCATCATTGCGAGTTTAGTTTACATTCAGTGTGAGCAGGTGTGAGTGGTTTATTATAGAAATAAAATATGTTTTTTTTTACATGTTGGCAAGGTCTCGCCAACATCTTGTGTGAATTGGTATTATCAGTATATTGTGTATATTATTAGAAATTCAATCATTAATTCCTGGTATTATATTATCTGATCTGATTAATAAATCTTATTTTTTCCATGGCTAACAATATTGTTAATGGTCTAATAATAAATTAGTACAAAATTATGAATCTTTTGTGAGAAAAGCCTTCTAAAATGATATTTTCTATGTTATTTTTTTTTTTTAGGAAAAATATCCATTTCTATAATATTTGGTAAGTTCCAGACTTCTGTTATGAAATATAATTATTTAAGTCTGCCGAATTTTATATTAATAAAAAAATTTCGAATATTTTATGTTATGTTTTATATTAAAAATCTAAATTTCGACCTAAATAAACAGAAGTATTTTAAAGTCTGTTACGAAGCTTTTACCAGCTTTTATACTAATGAAAACATTATATTATTTTTTTCTTATAAATATGAGACTTACTATAAACTTTGCTCTTTTCACTTTCAGGCGTTTTAATTTTATTAAGAGTACCTATTTTTATTTTTTTTTTTCCAAAACAAAGATTGAAAACGCCAACAGAAGATTAATAATTTATTTTTAATTTACCGCTGCGACCAGTTCATAATGGACGTGGCGGTCAAATTTAAAAATTAAAAATTTGCTGAATTTATTTTTATTGAAAATGTGTGTTTTTTAAGTATGTACTTTTCCTTTTTTGACTGTACTCACTTTTAATGAACGGTTTGTGTCTCTGATAATACTTCTAGTGAAAAATTTGGTCTCGGGTAATAATATTTACTAAATTTATTTATATTTTTAATGAACGGTTTGTGTCTCTTGATAATACTGTGGGTCAAAGATTTGTGTCTCTGGTAATAAAATTTTAACTTATTAACTATCATCATTGCCAGTTTAGTTTACATTCAGTGTGAGTGTTTTATTATAAAATACATTTTTTTACATGTTGGCAAGGTCTCGCCAACATCTTGTGTATTATATTATAGATTATGTTATTTTGATTATTATTAGATATTAGAAATTTGTTTGGAGGCTTTTTATAGAATAATAGAAACCATATAGACAAAAGTAAAGCGTTTTGGAAATATCTTTCTAATATAATAACAATACAAAAAATTGGGTAGAATATTTTTATTAGATCATCGGGCGGTTATTGTTTAACGAAGCTTAATAAAAATGTCTTTCAAATTTTCTTTGACATTCATTCTGCAAATTTTTTTTGGCAAACTATCGTGCCGCAATGGGTTAATGTATCGTTACTATAATAATGAAATTAGCTTTTATGCTAAAGAGCAACACTTGTGCATTTTTTGAACTCAATTAGTTAAACCGTTTAATGCGACAATAAAAAAAATTAAAAAATTCATTGGGCCGCCGTGCCCAAATGGGTTAACGAAACGCAACAAAATTTTGTTGCAGGCCTCCTTTCAGCCTATAAAAACATCCTAAAAAATTGGATATAAATCGGGAACAAACAAAAAATTTTAGAAATAATTTTCAAGTCAATCGGTCAAACCGTTTAAAGCCGGGACAATTAAAAAATAAAGAAAACTTAATTTGGCTCTCGTGCCCAAACTGACCGATAGAACTCAAAAAAAATTTGTTTCAGAGTTTCTTTCAGGCGATAAAATCACTCTGTAAAATTGAGCATAAATCGGAAGCATAAATTTTTTTGGAAGCCAGCCGGAGGGCAATGAGTTAATGTTTTGTAAACCAAAGTTATTCAGATAATCCACTTAGCCAAGGAGAACCCTTGTGCAAATTTCAAATCAATCGATCAAACCGTTTACAGGCACACAACGAAAAAACCAAAAAGTTTTAAAAGGCTCTCCGGCTGCAATGGGTTAATGAATCTTATAACCCCTTCAAGGCTGCTAAAAATGTTCCTGAAAAATTTGGTTGTAATCGAAATCGGTGGTTCTCACGTGTATCTGAAACAAACAAACAAACAGAATTTCTGCTTTATATATTAGATTTAACAACAACATATAAAAGCAACTGTAATTTACTGTATTGTCACAATCATTTACTATTCCTAGCAAAAAAAATATAAACAAATATGTATGAACTTAAAGAAGAATATTTTTCTTTAATTCACATAAACTTATTTTTAACAGTTTATCTTTAGTATTGCAGGTAAATCGGAGCTACAGCTATTTCTCGTATAAACATTGTTTTAAATTTAAACATTTTAGAATAAAAATATTTTAAAATTTTAAAAATAACAATGGCAATGGTATGTATGTATATAATGTCTCCTGACTGCAAAATAAATATATTTTTTTAATAAAGAATAACAAACAAAGAATGAGAAAAAAAGGTAATGCCCTCAGACAGTTATCTTACATCAGATGAAAGATTTTGATTGATTGATTGCAACTGCAACTGACAACATAATGTAAATACTAAGAGCTTTTCAAAATCTGTTACAACAAAATTTGTTAACAACAACTGTTAAGCTGTAACAGGGCCAAAAATTTGTTTGTACATAAACAATAAATACCGTTCTTTAAACAAAAACCCGTGGGTTATTTTGTAAGGCTTTTTTAGTATACTTATTATTTATTAGTGAGGCAACTCCGGTTATTTTATTCAATATTAATGTATGTATATATGTACATATAAAAATGTATGTCTATTTTGTACCTACATACATAATAATCAATAATTCACTCAAAATTATGTACCTAAATGCTCGTAGTTTAAAAAAACAAAATAGAAGATATAACGCGTATGTATTAGACACATTTAATTCTGTAATTCAACTAGTAATTATAACTGAAACGTGGATACTTGACGTCGAGGATAAAAATAACATTCAAAAAATAAAACATTATGATAGAGTTTTATCTTGTAGAAAAACTTGGAGAGGTGGAGGATCTGCAATCTTTATTCATAAAAATATAAAATTCACAACACATAATATTTATTGTGACGAATATAATCATATGCTAAGCATATTTCGCTTCTATTTGATAAAAATAAATTTAACATCACTGCAATATATAGATCTCCGGATAATTTGTTTACGCGTGTTGAATCTTTTCTAAAAAAAACTCGAAGATCATCTTAATGTAAAAATGTAAAATGATTTATTGTAGGAGATTTTAATTTTGATATAAACACGACAAATGATAGTAATATTGAAACTTACAAAACAATTACTAATTCGAATAGCTTCTATTTCTGCCATAAACAAGTAACCAGACCAGCTTCAAATAGTTGTTTAATAACCAACAGCTTAAACATCAGACTTTAGATATCGCTATTCCACCTTGACATTTCAGATCATCTCGGTTTAATAATTGAACTTAAAAATGTAAAAATACAAAAACAAGCATAAATCAGTTGATCGTCTAATAATAAAAATCAACAATGATAAAGTTAAAGGGAAATTAAATACCTTAAATATCAAAACAACAGATGTTTGTGAAACTGTCAATAAATTAACTTCAACACTAACAAATATAATAAAAAGTGAGCCCGTTGTGGAAGTAATAAAATAGAGTGGCAAAAAGTTTTCATCTACATTGATTGATAATGGATGTAGCAAAATCATCGAAATAAAAAATTATTGGTTTAAAAAATACGCTAAGAATAAAAGATCGGAATATCTTAAAAAGAAATATTCATACTGGTCAAATAAAACTACAGCCATGAAAATAAAAAAAAAGGCAGAATATGACAGTAAACAATTTTCTAAGGCTGGGAAAAATATGAGAAAAACCTGGTTATATATCAAAGAAATATTGTCAGGAAATGTGTATAACAAGGATAATAATGTATCGTTCCTAAATAATAATGACATTAGTAATAAAAAAAATATTGAAAAACTTGACAAATTTAATCAATTTTATTCATCAATCGGTCAAATTATGGCATCTAAATTTAAAAAAAAAATAACATTTATTTTCCTAAAATAACAACAACTAAGGAATTTAAATTTCAAACGATTGATAAAAACAAATGCATAAAATTGATCCAAAACTTGTCAAACTCAAAACTATAACTTACCTTATTAACCAATCACTAACTCAGGCAGAAATGCCTAAAAATCTGAAAACAAGCAAAATAGTGCCAATTTAAAAATGTTCTGGCGATCCAAACAATATGAACAATTTCAGACCAATTGCTATTGCGTCAGTTTTTATTAAACTGATAGAAATTCACATCAACAAGCAGCTAACTATTTTCTTAGAAAATGAAAAATTAATGAGTGATCAACAATACGGTTCCAAAAAAAACACTGAGACGGCTCTCTTTGACTTATTGTCACACGTACAAAATGGATTAGAAAAAAATTAAAAAGTTGTTGTTGTATTTTTGATTTGACGAAAGCATTTGATTCAATCGATAGAAGTATTCTGCTAAGAAATCTATTTGAATATGGAATCAAGGCCAAGGACTTTAAATGGTTTGCAAGTTACTTAAAAGAGAGAAAGCAATTACAGAATGTCAAGGCATAAAAAGTAAGTCAGAAAATATTAAGTATGCAGTCATACAGGGGAGCAACTTAGCACCCACTTTTTTTTTGTATTATATCAACAGTTTTCTTAATCTTAACCTAAATGGTAAAGCGTTTAAGCGTTTATGTTTGCTTACGACTTAGCAATTGTTTATAATGAGGAGTTCTGCCAAGATCTACAACATTCAATCAATATAGACAATGTAGTGGTTTCATATAATAATTGTGAATTAGACAGAGTTCCTCAATATAAAGTACTTAAGAGTTACAATTGATGACAAACTCAACTGATGTGCACACACAAATGAGTAATTGAAGAAGGCAAGAAGAATTGCAGGCATTTTTAAAGTAATAAATAAAAGAGTGCCTGTCCACTTGAAACGGTCACTAAATTACTCAATGTTTCATAGCATTACCACTTACGTTATTCAAATATGGGAAAACAGCTACAAAAAAAAATCTCAGTTTACTACAAATATGACAAAACAAAGCTATAAAAATTTTTTTGGGTATAAGCTCAGAACGCCATGGAAATAAAAAAATAGAAATAAATAATAAAAATAAATTTGTTTACACTTTTTATTACTTTTCACTTCTAATGTTTTTGAATGAAAAAAAAAATAATGTACATAATGTAATGAATACATATTTATGTATGAGTGTACATATTTTTACGATTAATTCATAGCCTATATTATTGTTATTGAATAGGCCCGATAATATTAAAATGTTTTATTTAAATATAAATATATTTAAGATTTTTATTTAAGAAACTATAATGGGTTTTAAATACTCCAGTAATAATTCATAAGGTTACAAATAATATTACATATTATCAATTATTCAAGAACTGAAATTTGGATTTAACTTGGATTATATTATGGTACATTATGAGTGCTTTGGTTTTTTTAATCATATAAGAAACAACAATTTTATGCTTTGCTATAAATTTATTTTGAAAGTGCATATTAAAAAAGTATATTAAAAGAATTTAATTTTTTTTTTTTAAATAACTTTGGTTTTTGATGAATGAATGAATTCTTTCATTATACAATAGTCCTACTCACTATCAAGTTGAATAATATTAGGATTACAGCATTTATCAAATCGGACGCAATCACCATTGTCATCTCTTGCAAAACCAGGTTTGCAATAACATTTATCAGGTTTTTGTTCTGGTTTACAAGGCGTGCATATGATTTCTAGGAATAGAATATCTGAACATTTAGGATCACAAATTCCTTCGTCTTTATCTATAGAAACTTCATTAGGTTTGCATTCTACAAATTACCAAAAAAAAAAGATTTGTATAAGTTTAAGTAAAAATTTTGGTATGAAAATAATTTACGTTTTACTTACTTGGTGATGCCGCATCATCGCAAAGCACGGATATGTTACATAATTGCAAAATTAAGCAAATTATTAAAAATTTCATATTTTTAAATTTTAAATAAAAAAATGTTGCAAAAGATATGTACTTGAAAACAATTAAAAATTTTTTGATAAACTTATAAAAAAACGAGCGCTATTTAAATGAAAAATTGTGTCTAAAAATAGTAATACATATTGAGATTTTATTTATTTATCAGGTTAATTTTAAAATCAGATTTTTCTTTTGTTCAGATTTAAAGGTTTTTGACATTTTGAGGTATATGTAGTTAAGTCAATTTGTAAAAATGAAACTGTACTTATCTGTTTTCTTTACTTAATTCTAGTTTCCCATTCTGCTTTTACCCTTTTCGCCTTTAAAAAATAGTTATGAAGGAATTTATACGTAATTTTTCATATAAATGAACTACACAATGCAAAGGTCAAAAATGAAATTATTAATATGTATGTATTGTTTAGATATTTTAAATCGACTTTGGTGCGAATTTTAAAAATATTGGAATGTAGAGTAGCCTGTAATATGAATATAGTTTTTTATTTCTTTTAGATGCTTTTAGATGCTTTAGATGATGTTAAGTTTGTTTGCTGAGCTATGGCCCTTCAAATTTGGTAGAAAAGGCACATTTAAAAATATTTTTGTATCCAGTTGCGCTTAATATTTTTCAATCTAGAGACGCCAGAAAACAAAACATTTTTTTAAACTGTACAAATGAATAACAATTTTTGATTTTGCAATCTTTATAGCACCGGAACGCTTTTAAATAGAACCTTGAAATTGTAATATGTAGAAAAAGGATTTTTCAAAACTAGTACAGTAAATGAAGAACATTAATTAAATTAACACCGCACATAAAATAAAAAAAACAGATAAGTACAATTTTTAGCATATTTCCAAATAAATTTTGAGAAAATGTACTTATTAGTTTTACTCTGTCCGTCCATCCGTCCGTCTGCTTACAAAACTTCTACACCGTTAAAGATAGAGAAAAAAACTTTTAACCATGGGTAGGACTCATAAAAAAAATTATTTTGTGGAACAACTTTTTCATGTAGCCCCATCCATTACGGAGCTGCAGCCCCTCAAACTTTGAAAATGCCCTATTTTTAAATGCATATATCTTATATTCTGTTTAAGATTTTTTCAATCTGAAAACATCAACAAAGTTAAAAAAAATAAATTAATATTTATATTAAATAAATATCAAAATTATACAATTTTTTTAAATTTAGTATTTAAATTTACCGTTATGTGAAAGCCACATTTTGCATGAAATTTCTTTTTTCATAATTCCGGCACGCCTTTAGATAGGAACCTGAAATTTTGAGAAAGAAAGAACTTTTAGAATTAGTATAAATGTTCTTCGAAATTTTTTTGTACCATGCCCTGTTTAAGAGCTATTAGGACTCAAAAATTGAAAATCTGCTATTTTTAGGCACCTGCACAAAAGCACCTGCACAAATTTTTCTTCGGCAAGACATAAAAATTAAAGCTCCAGTAATATATTTTTACGTGTGTCAACAGTAATATATTTTTACGTGTGTCGTGGTTTTCTTATTTATAAAGGATTCCGGACTCAAAATTCCAGAAAAGTCCTATTTTCACATATTTTCTTATTACAAAAAATTTCTTAAATTTTTTTTTTTAAATTTTAAAATTTTTGTGCAAGTCACAATTCTAAACAGCTTGTGTTGTGTTTTGGAAATGTGCGCTTTTAAAAACAGTTGGTTGTAAACCAACCAAAACAGTTGGTTCTACCTTGTTTTTCTACAAATTGACCTAAATACATGTATATGAAAATGTCAAATAATTTTATTTTTAGACACAATTTTTCATTTAAATATCGCTCATTTTTTTAAAATTAATCAAAAGATTTTTAACTATTTTGAAGTAGGTACATATCTATTGCAAAGGTTTTTTTAATTAAAATTTAAAAATATGAAATTTTTAATAATTTCTTCAATTTTGCAATTATGTATCATATCCGTGCTTTGCGAAGATGTAGCACCACCACGTAAGTAAAACTTATATTATTTTTGTATCAACATTTTTACTTAAACTAATACAAATATATTTTTTGGTAATTTGTAGAATGCAAATCTAATGAAATTTCTATAGAGAATGACAAAGAAGTTTGTGAGCCTACATGTACATATATTCTATTATTAGGAGTCATATGCAGACCATGTAAACCAGCACAAAGACCTGATAAATGTTATTGTAAACCTGGTACTGCAAGAAACGGAAATGGAGTTTGCGTTCCATTTGAGCAGTGCTGTAATCCTGATACTATTTTTGTGTAGGGGTATTGTATATTAAAAGAAATTATTACGCATTCATCCATCGAAAGCACAAACTTATTTTCAAAAAAAAAGAAAAAATCGTTGAAAATTATTTAAAGTTTTTACTATGTACTGTACTTTTAGTACTAAGTTTTTTTTAGTACTTTTTTAATAAGCACTTGCAAAATAAATTTATAGTACAGCATAATGTTGTTGTTTGTTATATTGTAAAAAAAAACTAAAGGCCTCATATAGTATAACTGAATCTAAATTAAATTCTCTCCTTAGTTGATAAATGATAATTGCAAATACAGTTTATAACCTTATAGAATAATAATGGATTAGATAACTCAAATTTATGGCATCCTAGGGAACTTTTCAAAAACGCCTCAAACATTGTAAAAGTTTTGTAACCAGATGAATGCCTGTGTTATACAAAACTAAAAAGCACATCTGCACATTTTTAAAAAATGATTTAAAAACGAGAAAGAATACAGTTGCCTTTAAGAAAGAACTCTTAGATACCCGTACGAACCGTTAGTATGTTCACAGCCTGTCACTCTGCTTACAATATTATTTTTTTTAATATTTTAGTATTTTAAAATAATTTGGTTGAATTTTATAATTTCTAGTACTATGGGTTGTTCATATATTCAAACTATATGTTTATATGTACATTCTTCAAAAGCAGATTCTAACCTTCTACATAACGATTATCAATCCAAAACTTTTTCAAATATTCTATAGTACCATTTAATACTAAGCGGTAAATGTATATTAAATTTACTTAGTACAAAATAGTAAATATAATTTTAAATATTATATTATATTATATTTAAATATTCTATTCATAGAATAATTTCTTATAAGTACAATAAAATACATATATGTATGTAAATACGGCGCTATATAATATACATCTCCTCTTATCATTCATTCACTAGTGACATATACGATATGTAAATAAACATGATATTATATAAGTATGCATGTATATCAATATCATATAAATAAAAATTCTTAAAGCAACCCTTATGTTGTTTATTTATTTACATTTTTTTGTACTACGCATTATATCCTCAACAATTTCAAATTATCGAGTAAACCAAAATGCAAAAAAAACGTTAAAGAAATTTGTTAGAAAATTTTAAAAAATCAAGTAACACTTTCGTCAATTATAAAGCAACCCTACATTATTAAAAAAAGTTTTTAACAGAAATAAGAGTATAATGTTGAAGCTTTAATTTTTGTGTATTACTTCAAAAAACTTTTAACAGGTGTTCAAGTTACAGGTGTTTAAAAATAGCAAATTTTCAGTTTTTGACCCCTTACAGCTCCTAAACGGAGGGTGATACAAATCGGGTATAATAAAATTACTCCTCCGTTTGTAACACCTCGAAATAAGCGAGCTAGATATACCTTCAAAGGTATGAATCGGATCAGAAAAAAATTCTAAGTCGATTGGGCCATGCCCGTCCGTCCGTCCGCCCGCCTTCCTTCAGCACGCTAACTCAAAAACTAAGAAAGCGAGAATCTTGGAATTTACACAAAATATTTTAGGAGAAATTTTTAGATTCCCTATTTTTTTTGGTTGAGTTCCGACCAAAACTTCGGGTAGCTCTCGAACACCTAACTTTTAGATCCCCACATTTTTTTTGAAATAGAGCTATGAAATTTTAACTGCTGATAGATCTCACAAAAATATTTATTTTATATTTAATAATTTTTTTTTGTAGCCCCACCCGTTACGGAGGAACAGCTCACCAAAGGTTCAAAAAAGCTCTATATTTAAATTATTATAGCACAAGTTGTATAAGGTATATTTTCATTTTGAAAACGACAAACGATTACTGCTCTTATTAGCTTTAAAAGTATATATATAATAAATATATAGTTGTGGGATACGGTGCCTTAATTTACCGTTATGCGAAACTAAAATTTTGCAAAATCCTTTAACCCTTCTATCTTCTAAACGGTTGAAGTTAAAAACTTGAAATTTTGACAGAAGTTAGATGTTAGATCTGAAAATAAGTATCAGTTATTTCAGAAATTTTTTTTGTATCACCCCCTGTTTAGGAGCTGTAGGGGGTCAAAAACTGAAAATTTCCTATTTTTAAACACCTATAACTTGAACACCTGTTAAAATTTTTTTGAAGTAATACACAAAAATTAAAGCTTCAACATTATACTCTTATTTCTGTTTAAAACATTTTTTAATAATATAGGGTTACTTTATAATTGACGAAAGTGTTACTTGATTTTTTCAAATTTTCTAACAAATTTCTTTAACGAATTTTTTGCATTTTGTTTTACTCGATAATTTGAAATTGTTGAGGATATAATGCGTAGTACATAAAAACGTAAATAAATATACAACATAACGATTGCTTGAAGAATTTTTATTTATATGATATTGATATACATACATACTTATATAATATCATGTTTATTTACATATCGTATATGTCACTAGTGAATGAATGATAAGAGTATATTTGTATATTATATAGTGCCGTATTTACATACATATATGTATTTTATTGTACTTATAAGAAATTATTCTGTCAATGGAATATTTAAATATAATATAATATAATATTTAAAATTATCTTTACTGTTTTGTACTTAGTAAATTTAATATACATTTACCGCTTAGTATTAAATGGTACTATAGAATATTTGAAAAAGGTTTGGATTGATAATCGTTATGTGGAAGGTTAGAATCTGCTTTTGAAGAATGTACATATAAACATATAGTTTGAATATATGTACAACCCATAGTACTAGAAATTATAAAATTCACCCAAATTATTTTAAAATAGTAAAATATTAAAAAAATAATATTGTAAACAGAGTGACAGGCTGTGAATATACTAACGGTTCGTACGGGTATCTAAGAGTTGACAAAGGCAACTGTATTCTTCCTCGTTTTTATTAAAATTCAGTGCTTGAATCATTGTTTCAATATCGTTTTTTACCCTTCTGTGGGATTATTTATGGCTCTATACCATACTTGTTATATACTGTTGAAAAGAGTTTGAAAAGAGTTTTCTAAAGGTATAGTAATAAATATAAGGTGTCTTTGAAAATTTGACATGTATAGTGGTTTTTTTGAAAGTTTTAATTTTTTTTTTTTTTTATCAAAATTTCCACTTGAAATTGCAATATCTCAAAAACGGTAACACCGATTAAGATGAAACAGGTTGTATATTAAAGATAGTATTATGCTCTATAATGTAGAAAATGGTTCGTGTATATTATCATAGATGAAAGATATAGGATAAAGTAAAATACTACAAAATAATAGGAAAATTTTCAAATAATCAATTTGAGCTTTAAATGACCTTGTCGGTCAAAGTGGTCTTCTATGAAATGTTGGTGACATCACTAAGTACCGTTATAAAAATTTCATTTCAATCGGACGTGGACGTTTATCCAAACCATTTCCAAATATTTATATTAAAATTGTAATTGACGTTGGCGTAACGTGATCGAGTAGTTATAACACACCTCTCAAATTTACATAAATATATTTCGGTACTTAATTAAGTCACATATCTAATGTAATTTTAATTTTTAATGATGTAAAAAGATCGTAGAATTAACGTACATATATTATGTTCTCTTCTTCATTTTTTGGTGATGTAATGTGTTTTGCTTCTATTACGTGTTAAGATAATCCTGTAATTTGATAGTTTTTATTTATCTTAGTTTTATATGTTAATGCTTTTTTGTAATAAACATTTTTTTTTGGTCTGCTTATGTAAGCTCAGTTATACTCAATATATTCTTTACATTTGAAAACATAAAATAAGCGATTTAAAATTTATATTTAAAGATTTATAAATCGAGATAAAAATATTATAAATATTTTCAAATATAGTATTTAAATAGATCGCTATATGAAACGAAATTTATTATTTTCGATCTAGTTATATTTTCCAAGACCCTTAAATTTTAAAAGATAAATGTATTTTAAGATTTCTATAAAGTTGAAAAAATCAAGTTGTGCTTTTAGAAAAATTATTTTTCCAATAGAAAAACATTACAAAATTTTGATACCAATAGTTTTTTTCTGTTTTTATAAACACCAGATCAACCATCTACAAAAACCAATTTGAGAACTATTGGTTTTAAATACTACCTTGCATATGCAATAGGTTTAATGATTTACATAGGTTTACAAAGAGTATTTTGATTAATAGATACACTAATATCGGGATTACAGCATTTTTCAAATCGAACGCAATCACCATTGCCATTTCTTGCAAAAGCAGGTTTGCAATAACATTTATCAGATCTTTGTGCTGGTCTACAAGGCGTGCATATTATTTCTAGGAATAGAATATCTGAACATTTAGGATCACAAATTTCTTCGTCTTTGTCTATAGAAATTTCATTAGGCTTGCATTCTACAAATTACCAAAAAATAGATTTGTATTAGTTTAGGTAACAATTTTGATACAAAAATAATATAAGTTTTACTTACTTGGTGGTGCTACATTTTGGCAGAGTACGGATATGATACATAATTGCAAAATTGAAAAAATTATTATAAATTTCATATTTTTAAATTTTAATTAAAAAAAACTTTGTAAAAGGTATGTACTTGAAAACAATTAAAAATCTTTTGATAAATTTAAAAAAAATGAGAGATATTTAAATGAAAAATTGTGCCTAAAAATAATAATTTTTGACACTTTCATGTGTGTACATACGTGTATTTAGGTCAATTCGTAGAAAAAAAACTGTACTTATCTGTTTTTTTTTTTTTTTTTGTGCTGTGTTAATTTAATTAATGTTCTTCATTTTGTTGTACTAATTTTGAAAGATTCGACTTCTATTAAAATTTTAAGATTCTATCTAAAAGCGTTCCGTTCCGGCGATATGAAGACTGCAAAATCAAAAATTGTATTATTTTGTTATTTATTTGTAGAGGTTAAAAAAAATGTTTTATTTTCTGACGTCTTTAGATCGAAAAATACTAAGCGAACCTTGAGATATAAATATTTTAAAATATTCCTTCTTACAACTTTAAAGGGTTCCGTAGCTCCGTAACAATTATTAGATTAGTACCTAAAGCACCTTAACAACGAGGAAATAAAAAACTAAACTCATATTACCGACTTCTTTACATTCTAATATTATTTTGAAAACTGACACCAAAGACGATTTACAATATCTAAACACATTGCATTATTAATCTTGTTTTTAAACTTTTGACTGTGTGGTACAAATGAAAGTCAAACTAAAAAATCTAAGAGCTACTATAGTATTTATTACTAAAACGACAAAATTCGAAACTAATTCTGCAAATTTAGTAAAATTTTATTTAATTTTAAATGTAATCGTAAAATTAACGCTATTTTAATTTTAATACGAAATAATTCTCTTTTCGATGAAAAATAAAAATATGTTCTACTTAGCTATAATGAATTTAGTAAATTATTAAATAAATATTTAATCAGGTTTTTTGACATTTTGTTTCTAAAAAATTTTGGAAACTTGTGGTTTTCATGATTCATTTCATCTGTCTGTTTTTAAGACTTGTACAAAATTTGAGATAAATCAAAACTATATAAATATTATATTATAGGTTTAAAAAAGTTTGTCTATAAGATAATAGATGGCACTGAAATACAAAATATTTATGTTTTATAGTCTTATATACTATAGTACGTTTGACGGCTTAGCTGTCTGACGGCTTAGTGAAATTAATTGTTCCAGAAATTGAAGCTTAATCAATTATGATTAATAAATGACTTAGTGATGCCTTATGCCGCAAAATTATATGGCCATTTACTCGCAAAAAATTCGCACGCAAAAAACGCTTGTATTGCTACAATTTTTCTATAAATTCCTTATTTTTAAAATTTATAGTGAAATTGATTGGAGATACAAACCGCAATGGTTTTAACCTTTGCTTATTGTATTATATTATTGTGGATTTTTTCAAATTAAATCACTTAAATTATGAAAAACTACTTTTAATTATAATTTTAGAAACAAAAACCACTTGATTCTAAATAAAGTAATGATAAGAAAGTAACATTTTTTACTTGCGTCATCGTCTGACGTATTTAAAAAAAAGGTGTGGCTAAAACAAAACTATTGACATTTTATTGAGATCATATTCGTAAAGTTAATTTTAAATCCAGTTTTTTTTCGATTTGACTTCATTATTTTTAACATCATCACTGAAACATTTAATATTTATTTGGGGAATCAATTTTCTTAATGTTCAAATAATTGCATTTTCATATTATAGCGATCTACAGTACAACTATGATTCAAGTAGATCAGCTTGAATTACTTCTAGTAGTAAATAGTCGTTATATCTTTATATTTGTTTCCCCCGACTTTGATAAACAATAACTAAATGTCAATAAATTAATATATTTGTTTTAATAGCTTACCATAAATGCGTCCAAAGTTATTTAGCATAAAATACTTTATAAATATATATTTATGTAATAAAGAATATTTTAAGGAAATGTATTCTGACTAAATAATTTTCCATCTTCATTCTTGGATTGGATATTTTGTTTTTGCCTTTGTATTATCTTATGGAAACTTACGGTTTTTAAATCCGTTGGTTTACATTCTACCTTGTTTATGATAATTTTGACCATCATATTAAATATTTATGTATTTTAGATAATAATAGTTTCATATGCAATCTTTGTGTCCATCTCGTTATAAAAGTTTTATATTGTTTGAGGCGTTTTTGAAAACTGCCCCTTAAAACATCATAGATTGTAAATATGTGGACCATTTATTATCAGTACTTAAGAAGAGAATTTAATTTGGATTCAATTATGTTATAATATAAGGGCTTTAGGTTTTTTTAGGATATAAGAAACAACAACATTTATGCTTTACTAAAAATTTATTTTGAAAGTGCTTATTAAGAAATTATGTTAAATTAATTTTTAATATATTTAGTTTTTTTTTGTAAATAAGTTTCTGTTTTTGATGAATGAACGCTTAATAATTCATGTTATTATGCAACATTCCTACAGACTATTAGATTCATTAAAACCGGAATTACAGCATTTTTCAAATAGAACGCACTCACCATTGATATTTCTTGCAAAACCAGGTTTGCAATAACATTTATCAGGTCTTTGTGCTGGTTGACATGGCCTACATAAGACTCCTAGGAATAGAATTTCGAAACATGTAGGATCACAAAGTCCTTTGTCGTTCTCTATATATATTTCATTAGGTTTACATTCTACAAATTACCAAAAAATAGATTTGTATTAGTTTAAGTAAAAATTTTGATACAAAAATAATATAAGTTTTACTTACTTGGTGGTGCTACATTTTGGCAGAGTACGGATATGATACATAATTGCAAAATTAAGCAAATTATTAAAAATTTCATATTTTTTAATTTTAATTAAAAAAAAACTTTGTAAAAGGTATGTACTTGAAAACAGTTAAAAATCTTTTGATGAATTTAAAAAAAATTATCTCTATTTAAATGAAAAATTGTATATCTAAAAATAATATTATTTGACCTTTTTATATGACATATGTACATGTATTTAGGCCAATTTGTAGAAAAAACAACTGTACTTATCTGTTTTTTTTTATTATATGTGATGTGTTAATTTAATTTTATCCATTGGTGCAGTGGTTGAAGCAGCGCTTCTCATTCATAAGGGTATGAGAGGTCTCGGGTTCGATTCCCGGCTGGGTACAATAATTATAATATAAAAAAAAAAAATATTCATATATCGCAATATATAAATACTTAAATAGTTAAATATGTCACATAAGATCTCGTACACCCCACATTCCTACGAGGACACAGGGGTTATAGCTACCTGGCACATTTATGTACCACCGTAACTGTATATAAACAAATAAGTTTGAAATTTTATTAAAAATAAAATTTAAGGACTGGCGAAATATTTTCTAGTATACTTTGAATTTTGCCATATATTTCAATTAATATGTAAACCCCTTGTACATCGAGTCGATAAAATAACATAATGTATTTTTATTTTTTATTTTTTTATTTTTTGTTTCCTTAAGGGAGATAGTGAAGAAGTGATATTTTACGAATTTCTTCTGATTTAAGTCTATGTCTACCCATTTAAAACAAAAAAAATTTTCTTTAGCTTACCTGTGTTTGCTTACCAACTTTCTTAGCTTCGAACACTTTTAATAAACTTATTATAATATTTGTGGGTATATAAAATTTTTAATATAGCTACCTAAATATCTATATTTGATATAATTTATAATTATATTGTTTAAAAATTTGATATAATTTAATATTATATTATTTAAAATATACAAAATAAACAAAACGTTATAAAATATACAAATATATACAAAATACTTTAACTTCTTTTTAAAATTAAAAAATTCTAAATTTATATCAAAAATTATAAAAACTTAGTTGCAATTTTCAAAAAGATTGTTAAACAATCCGCCAAAATTAATATTAATATGATTCATGTATCACCAATTTATTCCAAAAATATGCGCGAGTTACGTCATCTGCCTAACAGCCTAACATAGTTATAAGTATAATTACTAACCTTGAAATTCTAATTTGTTAACTGTAAAATTCATTTATTTTATTATATGTTGTTCACCTTTTTGTACAGACGCAATGTCAGCAAAATTAAATTAAATCAAAATAAAAACCAATAACTATTGGGAAACTTTTAATTATAACTTTCCCATGATTCAAATTTCTTTTTATATAAAATATGTTTCGCTGACAATGCATCCTTTTTAATATAAATACCTGTAGCATTCTAATTAACGATTAATTAATATTTTACCTAGTAAAAGAAAACTCAAATAAAGTTAATTAAAAAATATAATTTGGTTTTTTTTTTATTATTTTTAAAAACCAAAGTTATAACTGGCGCAGTCGTGCAGATTTTTTTAAGCAATCGAACTATTAAAACGACGGTTTATCGTTTGTAATATGTTCATTTAAATACAAAGTTATAATTAAATCGACGGTTTATCGGTTAACAATTATAAAAAAAAAAACGAACTGTGAACAATTAATTTTAAGAAACAAATAAATAAATAGAAACAAATAAGTGCTTTTAAAAAATCGAACTTAAATTAAAAGTGTTGATTAATTCTAAGTATTTAAAACTTAAAATTAAATCTAAAATAAATCTAATATCTTAAAAACCATAATCTTAATATAAACTTAAAGTTCTTTAATAAAACTAAACTTTAACTAAAAGAAAAAACTAAGTTAAATAAGTTAAAATTTTTAAACAAAAAAGTAACATTTAAAAATTAAATTAACTAATTATATAGAAAAATATTAAATAAATAGAAACAAATAAGTAAGTAATTATTTTTCTTTTCTAACATTTTTTGTTTCGATTTATTGAATATTATCAAATAAAATTTTTTTTCGCATTTAATCAAATTTAAATAATTAATGTCAAAAAGACAAATCCCTTATCCTTCATCCCTAATCGAGAAAATTAAAACCGAAATGAACAATATCGGCTTTAGAGATTGAGCTTGAGCTTATGTCGAGCTTCCGACATAATGACCGAACCCCGTGCTCCAACTGTTACTAGAACAGACATTTTTAATTCATTGCGTGTACCTGACGCAGTTAGAGACCTACCCAAATATGAAGGTAATCCTAGATTACTTTTTGATTTTATTAATAATGTCGAAGAGATATTGTCTATAATTTCCTGTACGGTAGGAACCGTACAGGAAATAGACTTTTACTAAGAACAATTAGAAATAAAATTGTTGTTCCTGCCAACGAAGTCTTAAATATGTACGGAACTCCTATGATTTGGAAAGATATAAAAGAAAATCTGATTCTCCATTATTCGGATAAGAGAAATGAAACATCACTTATCAAGGACTTGCACAAACTTAGACAAAATAACTCGACAGTAGAAAAGTTTTATACTGAAGTAATTGAAATCCTAGCTAACATGAATAATCATGTTAACATTCATGAAAACAACCCAAATGTAATATCAACTAAAAAAGTTTTATTTGAAGAGATGAGTCTTAATACCTTCCTATCAGGATTAAGAGAACCTCTTGGCGTAACTATTAGGACTATGAGACCCACTAGTTTAGCCGAAGCTTTTTCGTTCTGCATAAAAGAACAAAATATCTTTTATTCGAAACCTTTAATTCCAAATAATAGAACAAATGATAATAATAATAAACCAAACAATAATGAAAATCCACAACAAAACAATAGAACGACCAATTTCAGAAATCAACCTAAACCAATTCAATCATTCCCAAATCAAAATTACCCAATAAGACAAACATTGCAAAATAATTCTTCATCATATCAACCTTTTAATACTGCAATTCGACATAACCAAATTCAGTCGAATTCATCCAATTTTCCAAGAAATCTCAATAGAACAGAACCTATGGACACTACTGGAAGTCTTAGAAATTTTCCTGTTCAACCCTATCACACCCAAAGCAATAATAATAATAATTTTAACAGACCATATTATAATTTAAATAATAATAGTTTTAATAGACAAACGAACCAAACAGTTAATAATAATAATTTCTTTAAACAAATTGGACCACCAAGATTTACTAGTAAAGAATTTTTTCACATATCCGATAACAGAGATATCGATAATTGTTCTTATAAATCAAATTCGAATGACAAAAAATAATCAATTCTTGAAAAAAAATTCTTGAAAATCAATTTAAAACAATAATGTATTCGAAAAAACTGAATGAATGAAAAAATATTTTTTTTTTTGTTTTTTTATGATTATTTTCTTTCCCTCCGTCGTCCGTACGTAATGTATTTTTGTTCGAAAAAAAAAAATATTTTCAATTAGAAAATATATCTATACTGTATACATTATAGCTATGTATATTTTATTTTTCTATAATAAACCACATCCAACACAACACTTTAAATTGAATGCGTTTGTCACACATTATTTTTCTAGACCAAATTTGGGTATGGTTTGGATTAACGTCCGCGTCCGATTGTAATGAAATTTATTATAACGACATTTAACGGTAACGTCACCAACATTTCATAGAAGACCATTTTGATTGACAAGGTCATTTGAAGGTCAAATTGATTATTTGAAAATGTTCCTATTATTTTATAGTATTTCATTTTAACAGTTATATTTTTCGTCTACGATAATATACAGGAACCATTTTCTACATAATACTATCTTTAATATAAAACTTATTCTTTTCAACCTCTTTTCAACAGTATATAACAAGTATGGTAAGACTTGTCAAATAGTCCTACCAGAGGACACAAATGCGAAATTGAAATAAGAATTTTAATAAAAAATACATTTCTATACTTGATTTCTCATACATTTATTTTACCTGTTTGTTTTTTGTTGAAATATGTAAAAAACAAGTAAATGTAACAGTAAGTCGATGCAACCGACTTATTAATACCCTACACCTGAATAATTCGAATTAAATTAAAAATCCATAAGTGTTTTTGGTAGCTGCTTGAACTTCTTCCCTTTTCTGTCTTATTCAACTCGAATTTCAAGAACGTAAAAGAGGTATCCGCTTGGGATATGCTTGACACCCTTGTATAAAATTTTAAGTTTCTATCTTAATTATTTTCGAAGATTGGTAGTCCTTGGGAGGTTTGTGTCAGCTACCCGAATTGCCACTCCAATTCATCGAATCCATCTCAGGAACATAAAGAAAACTTGCCAGAACACCATTCTATTAAATTTAAAGGTTCTACTTTTGTTGGTTTTGGAGATATGCTCGTTGCTCTTGTGCTCGTCCGGAAGTTTCCAAAATACGAACCCATGGTTCAAATTCTTTCAAATGTCAGTTTCCAATTTTACAGAAAAGGAAACATAACAGAACACCTTTGTACTAAAAATAAAAGTTCTATCTTTGTTGGTTGTGGAGATATACTCGTTTGCTCTGGGGCTCGTCCGGAAGCTTCCAAGATTTGAACCCATGGACCAAATCCTCACAAATTTCAGAAACATAAATCAAACATGAAGGAACACCATTCTGCCTAATTTAAAGGTTATATCTTTGTTGCATTTGGAGATAATATCATTTGCTCTGAGGCTCGTTCGGAAGCCTTCAAAATCCGAACCCAAGGACCAAATTCTCTCAAATTTCAGAGGCCTAAATCATACATGAAAGAACACCATTCTGCCAAAAGTAAAGGTTATATATTTATTGGTTTTGGAGATAATCTCATTTGCTCTGGGGCTCGTTCGGAAGCTTCCAAAACCAAACCCATGGACCAAATCCTCTTAAATTTCAGACACATAAATCAAACACGAAAGAACACCATTGTACCAAATTCAAAGGTTCTACCTTTGTTCGTATTGTATATAATCTCATTTGCTCTGCGGCTCGTTCGGAAGCTTCCAAAATTCGAATCCACAGTTCAAATTCTTTCAAATTTAAACCCATGGCCAACTCCTCTCAAATTTCAGAGACCTAAATCAAACATGAAAAAACACCATTCGGCCAAATTTAAAGGTTATATATTTGTTGTTTTTGGAGATAATCTCATTTGCTGTGGGGCTCGTTCGGAAGCTTCCAAAATCCAAACCCATGGACCACATCCTCTTAAATTTTAGAGACATAAATCAAACTGGAAGAAACGTCATTATAAGAAATTTAAAGGTTCTATCTTTATTGGTTTTGGAGATAATCTCGTTTGCTCTGGGGCTCGTTGGGAAGCTTCCAAAACCCGAACCCATGGACCAAATCTTCTCACATTTCAGAGACTTAAATAAAACATGAAAGAACACCACCCTGCCAAATTTAAAGGTTATATCTTTGTTGGTTTTGGAGATAATCTCATTTGCTCTGGTGCTCGTTCGGAAGCTTCCAAATCCAAACCCATGGACCAAATCCTCTTAAATTTCAGAGGCCTAAATCATACATTCTGCCAAAAGTAAAGGTTATATCTTTATTGGTTTTGGAGATAATCTCATTTGCTCTGGGGCTCGTTCGGAAGCTTCAAAATCCAAACCCATGGACCAAATCCTCTTAAATTTCAGAGACATAAATCGAACGGGAAGGAACATCATTGTACAAAATTTAAAGGTTCTATCTTTGTTGGTTTTGGAGATAATCTCATTTGCTCTGGTGCTCGTTCGGAAGCTTCCAAAACCCAAACCCATGGACCAAATCCTCTTAAATTTCAGAGACGTAAATAGAACGGGAAGAAACATCATTGTACAAAATTTGAAGGTTCTATCTTTGTTGCTTTTGGAGATAATGTCGTTTGCTCCGGAATCATTCGGAAGCTTCCAGAATCCGAACCCATGGACGGATTTTGTCCAGATTCGTACTTAGCCTTTCTTTCGTAATTAGTAACCTACTATATAAATTTCATCAAGATAGCATCATTATTTTTTGAGTTATCGTGCGTACGGACGGACGGACATCGCTAAATCGACTCCGGCGGTGATCCTGATTCAGAATATATATACATGTCTATACCTAACTCGCTTCCTTTTGGTGGTTACAAACACCATACCAAAGTTAATATACCCTATACTTTAGGTGTAGGGTATAAAAATGTAATTAGAATCGATTTTAGAGTTAGATTCAAAATCAGGATTACAGATTTTTCCAGAATATTTATACATATGTATTCGTGAGATTCTGAATTAGGATTCTGAAAATACATATATGTATGTAAATACGGCGCTATATAATATACATATATACTCTTATCATTCATTCACTAGTGACATATACGATATGTAAATAAACATGATATTATATAAGTATGTATATATATTAATATCATATAAATAAAAATTCTTCAAGCAACCGTTATGTTGTTTATTTATTTACATTTTTATGTACTACGCATTATATCCTCAACAATTTCAAATTATCGAGTAAAACAAAATGGAAAAAATTCGTTAAAGAAATTTGTTAGAAAATTTGAAAAAATCAAGTAACACTTTCGACAATTATAAAGTAACCCTATATTATTAAAAAAAGTTGTTAACAGAAATAAGAGTATAATGTTGAAGCTTTAATTTTTGTGTATTACTTCAAAAAATTTTTAACAGGTGTTCAAGTTACAGGTGTTTAAATATAGGAAATTTTCAGTTTTTGACCCCTTACAGCTCCTAAACGGGGGGTGATACAAAAAAAATTTCGGAAATGACTCATACTTATTTTCAAAGATCTAACTTCTGTCTGTCTAAATTTCAAGTTTCCACCTTAAACCGTTTAGAAGATAGAAGGGTTAAAGGATTTTGCAAAATTTGAGTTTCGCATAACGGTAAATTAAGACACCGTATGCCACAAATATATATTTATTGTATATATACTTTTAAAGCTAATAAAAGTAGTAATCGTTTGGCATTTTCAAAATGAAGATATACCTTATACAACTTGTGCTATAACAATTTAAATATAGAGCTTTTTTGAACCTTTGGGGAGCTGTAGCTCCGTAACGGGTGGGGCTACAAAAAAAAAGTTATTAAAAATAAAATTAATATTTTTGTAAGAACTATCAGCAGTTAAAATTTTATAGCTCTATTGCAAAAAAAATGTGAGGATCTAAAAGTTAGGTGTTCGACAGCTACCCTCAACCAACCCTGGTCCAAACTCAACCAAAAAAAATAGGGAACCTACAAATTACTCCCAAAATATTTTGTGTAAATTTCAAGATTCCAGCTTTCTTAGTTTTTGAGTTAGCGTGCTGACGGACGGACGGACGGACGGACGGACATGGCTCAAAAGTCTTAGAATTTTTTTCTGATCCGATCCATACCTTTGAAGGTATATCTAGCTCGCTTATTTCGAGGTGTTACAAACGGAGGAGTAATTTTATTATACCCGATCCTATCGTACGGGTATAATTAGTGTAAAAATTTATCATAAATTTAAGTCTATTAAACTTACTTACTACTTATTGTAATATAATAAAATTTGAATTGTTTATGCGTATGTTTAATTATATTTATTTATTCATACGTATGTATTATATTTATTATAGTTTATAATATATACATATATAATATAATAAATAATTATATTTTTATTTAAACTACAAAATAGAGAATGCAATTTTTTTTATTAAAATTCAGTGCTTGAATCATTGTTTCAATATCGTTTTTTACCCTTCTGTGAGACTAAATTTTGTAGAATACATATATTATGTTCGTGCAAAAATCATAGATTTGACGCAGTTAACTTTACCCTCTTCTTCATTTTTTGGTGATGTAATGTGTTTTGCTTCTATTACGTGTTAAGATAATCCTGTAATTTGATAGTTTTTATTTATCTTAGTTTTATATGTTAATGCTTTTTTGTAATAAACATTTTTTTTTTGGTCTGCTTATGTAAGCTCAGTTATACTCAATATATTCTTTACATTTGAAAACATAAAATAAGCGATTTAAAATTTATATTAAATAGAGATAAAAATATTATAAATATTTTCAAATATAGTATTTAAATAGATCGCTATATGAAACGAAATTTATTATTTTCGATCTAGTTATATTTTCCAAGACCCTTAAATTTTAAAAGATAAATGTATTTTAAGATTTCTATAAAGTTGAAAAAATCAAGTTGTGCTGTTAAAAAAATTATTTTTCCAATAGAAAAAAATTATAAATTTTGATACCAATAGTTTTTTTTCTGTTTTTATAAACACCAGATCAATCATCTACAAAAACCAATTTGAGAACTATTGGTTTTAATTACTACCTTGCATATGCAATAGGTTCAATGATTTACACAGGTTTACAAAGAGTATTACACATTATCAATATTTACGAACAGTATATAATAGCATATAAGAAACAATAACATTGTGCTGTACTATAAATTTATTTTGAAAGTGCTTATTCAGAGAGTTGTTAAAATAATTTTTAAAATATTTTGTTTTTTTTTTGTAAATAAGTTTTTGTTTTTGATGAATGAACGCTTAATAATTAATTTTATTATACCACATCCCTACAGATTAATAGATACACTAATATCGGGATTACAGCATTTTTCAAATCGAACGCAATCACCATTGCTATTTCTTGCAAAACCAGGTTTGCAATAACATTTATCAGGTCTTTGTGCTGGTCTACAAGGCGTGCATATGATTTCAAGAAATAGAATATCTGAACATTTAGGATCACAAATTCCTTCGTCTTTATCTATAGAAATTTCATTAGGTTTGCATTCTACAAATTACCAAAAAATAGATTTGTATAAGTTTAAGTAAAAATTTTGGTACCTATGAAAATAATTTAAGTTTTACTTACTTGGTGGTGCTACATTTTGGCAGAGTACGGATATGATACATAATTGCAAAATTGAAAAAATTATTAAAAATTTCATATTTTTAATTTTTAATTAAAGAAAACTTTGCAAAAGGTATGTACTTGAAAACAGTTAAAAATCTTTTGATGAATTTAAAAAAAATGAGCGATATTTAAATGAAAAATTGTGCCTAAAAATAATAATTTTTGACACTTTCATGTGTGTACATACGTGTATTTAGGTCAATTCGTAGAAAAAAAACTGTACTTATTTGTTTTTTTTTTTTTTTTTGTGCTGTGTTAATTTAATTAATGTTCTTCATTTTGTTGTACTAATTCTGAAAGATTCGACTTCTATTAAAATTTTAAGATTCTATCTAAAAGCGTTCCGTTCCGGCGATATGATTACTGCAAAATCAAAAATTGTATTATTTTGTTATTTATTTGTAGAGGTTAAAAAAATGTTTTATTTTCTGACGTCTTTAGATCGAAAAATACTAAGCGAACCTTGAGATATAAATATTTTAAAATATTCCTTCTTCCAACTTTAAAGGGCTCCGTAGCTCCGTAACAATTATTAGATTAGTACCTAAAGCACGTTAACAACGAGGAAATAAAAAACTAAACTCATATTACCGACTTCTTTACATTCTAATATTATTTTGAAAACTGACACCAAAGACGATTTACAATATCTAAACACATTGCATTATTAATCTTGTTTTTAAACTTTTGACTGTGTGGTACAAATGAAAGTCAAACTAAAAAATCTAAGAGCTACTATAGTATTTATTACTAAAACGACAAAATTCGAAACTAATTCTGCAAATTTAGTAAAATTTTATTTAATTTTAAATGTAATTGTAAAATTAACGCTATCTTAATTTGAATACGAAATTATTCTCTTTTCGATGAAAAATAAAAATATGTTCTACTTAGCTATAATGAATTTAGTAAATTATTAAATAAATATTTAATTAGGTTTTTTGACCTTTTGTTTCTAAAAAATTTTGGGAACTTTTGGTTTTCATGATTCATTTCATCTGTCTGTTTTTAAGACTTGTACAAAATTTGAGATAAATCAAAACTATATAAATATTATATTATAGGTTTAAAAAAATTTTGTCTATAAGATAATAGATGGCACTGAAAAACAAAATATTTATGTTTTATAGTCTTATATACTATAGTATGTTTGACGGCCTAGCTGTCTGACGGCTTAGTGAAATTAATTGTTCCAGAAATTGAAGCTTAATCAATTATGATTAATAAATGACTTAGTGATGCCTCATGCCTATATAGGAGTGGAAAGGGGAAATAAAAATTTCCAAAATTTCCAATCCAAAAATGAATATGAAAAGTTATTTAGTCAGAATACATTTCCCTAAAATATTCTGTATATGTAATAAAGTATATTTTATGGTAAACTATTAAAACAAATATATTAATTTATTGAAATTTAGTTATTGTTTATCAAAGTCGAGGGAAACAAATATAAAGATATAACCACTATTTACTACTAGGAGTAATTCAAACTGATCTGTAGAACTTGTACTGTAGAACGCTATAATATGAAACTGTAATAATTTGAACATTGATTCTCAAAATAAATATTAAATTTTTCAGTGATGATGTCAAAAATAATGAAGTCAAATCAAAAAAAAAAACTGGGTTTAAAATTAACTTTAAATAATAGGATATATTAATTATTCTTAAAATAATTAAGAATATGATCTTAATAAAATCTCAATTTTTTTGTTTTAGTCACAACCTTTTTTTAAATAAGTCAGAAGATCACACAAGTAAAAATATTTACCTTCTTATCAATACTTTATTTAGAATCAAGTGGTTTTTATTTCTATAATTATAATTAAAAGTAGTTTTTCATAATTTAAGTGATTTAATTTGAAAAAATCCACAATAATATAATACAATAAGCAAAGGTTAAAACCATTTCGGTTTGTATCTCCAATCAATTTCACTACAAACTTTAAAAATAAGGAATTTATAGAAAAATTGTAGCACTATAAGCGTTTTTTGCGTGCGAATTTTTTGCGAGTAAATGGCCATATAATTTTGCGGTTTTCTGCCGCAAGAATAGCTTTTTAAATATATTTAATAACTGAAATTAATTATTTTTCAGTTTCACGCTAGCTTTCAAATAAAGTATTCTTTAAAATGCCGATTCTTCGTAAAATTTAATTTTGTGAACCAAATTTTTATTTACTAAAAAAATTTAATTTTTTAAAATATTTGAAGATATGGAATTTACCATAAATAAACAACATAACGGTTGCTTGAATAATTTTTATTTATATGATATTGTTATACATACATACTTATATAATATCATGTTTATTTACATATCGTATATAACATATGTCACTAGTGAATGAATGATAAGAGTATAGATGTATATTATATAGCGCCGTATTTACATACATATATGTATTTTATTGTACTTATAAGAAATTATTCTGTCAATGGAATATTTAAATATAATATAATATAATATTTAAAATTATATTTACTATTTTGTACTAAGTAAATTTAATATACATTTACCGCTTATTATTAAATGGTACTATAGAATATTTGAAAAAGTTTTGGATTGATAATCGTTATGTGGAAGGTTAGAATCTGCTTTTGAAGAATGTACATATTAACATATAGTTTGAATATATGTACAACCCATAGTTCTAGAAATTATAAAATTCACTCAAATTATTTTAAAATACTAAAATATTAAAAAAATAATCTTGTAAGCAGAGTGACAGGCTGTGAAGATACTAACGGTTCGTACGGGTATCTAAGAGTTGACAAAGGCAACTGTATTCTTCCTCGTTTTATAGTATAGTTATTGTAGTATATCGTATATCCAAACAAACATCAAACCTTGAACACCTACCTAGTACCTACCTAATCGCTTAATAAGATCATGCAGTAAAAATTGTTGACAAATATCTTGATTTAAATTATAAACAAATGGAGCGGAAAATAATTTAAGAAATTAGTTTAACATAATATTATGTGTATCCAACCATTGGTGCAGTGGTTGACGCACCGCTTCTCATTCATAATGGAATGAGAGGTCTCGGGTTCCATTCCCGGCTGGGTACAATAACTATAATATAAAAAAAAAAATATTCATATATCGCAATATGTAAATACTTAAATAGTTAAATATGTCACATAAGATCTCGTACACCCCACATTCCTACGAGGACACAGGGGTTATAGCTACCTGGCACATTTATGTACCACGGTACCTGAATATAAATAAATGAATAAATATTATGTACATACGTACGTACATATTTACATACGTAGTTTTAATTTTTTGTGTTGACAAAATTTTGTTTGTAAATCATAATGCGCAAAAGCATAATTTTGTAATGATCTTTACTTTTTATATTCTTTACTATGTACAAAAATAATATTATGTATGTATGTAGTTTGAATTTGGCAATTGGAATTATTTTGAATAAAATTTTATTTGTATATCTATATACACAATATACATAATAAATGTTCCTAAATAAAACATTAATTTTAACGGCATGCATATTCAATATGCAATAAAAAATGTTGACAACAAATATTCTGATTTAAATCCTAAACAAATGTTTTAAAGCAAAATAATTTAGCAACATAAAAATATTGTACCTATATATTTTGTGTTTTGCTAAATCCTAATACAAAAAAAATGTGCACATCAAGATTGATTGAACTAAATTATTATAGGAGGAAAGATCAAATAATATGTGTATATTATACATAAAATTTTATTAAAAAAATGTTGATGAATACTGTTAACAAAAAAAAAAAAAAATGTACGTACACGAATTGAATTCGAACCAAATTACTCTTACTTTCAAAACCTGTACACTCTCCTCTGCACTATACAACATTTAAATATTTAATGAACATATTACGAACATAAAATCTTAATTTTTAACCATGCATATTCAATATGCATTAAAAAATGTTGACAACAAATATTTTGATTTAAATACTAAACAAATGTTGTAAACAAAATAACTTAGCAACATACATAAAAATATTGTTGCTAATTATGCTAATACAAAATACCAGGAAAGATCAAAAATATAATGTGTATGTTTGTATGCATGAATAAGAGATAAAAATGTAAGTTTTAAATTCATATATACAAAATATATACATATTTTATTCAAAAAATGTTGATATATAGATAGTTAAAAAAAAAAAAGTTGCATGTGAACTGGATTCGAACAACATGATCCCCACTATTGAAACCTGTACACTTTCCTCTACACCATATAACACTTATAAACGTTGCTAACAGATTACGAAGATAATAAAAAGCGTGATAGAATGCCAAATAAATAAATAAATAAATAAATAAATAAATAGATAAATAAATAAATAAATAAATAAACCGATAGCGACGAGTTAATATAAAAGCATGTAAAATGAAAATTTTTGCTTCATTTCTGCGATAAAATTTTGCCGCCCCAAAATTCAAACAATTTTTATTTTAAAAAATCGCTTTTTTAAATGGCCACTTATTTGAAAACCAATATGTTTGAAATATTTTCAAAAAAAATCGCCCGCCCGCTGTCTGCGTGGCCGAGGTCTAATTTAATCGTTGTTTCTAGGTGCTTAAGTCAAATGGGAAAATGTACATTTTTTTCATATGTAAAATTTACGAAGTTTCTAACCTAACATAAGTATCTTGGCAAATGTGTTTAATAAATAGGAAACCCACTTAAAAGTTTAAAAACGAGATTAATAAACTGTAAGAATCTCTTGACTATTTATTATTATATTATATATTTACTTTTCATATCAAATCTGTCTTCTGTTCTGTGTTTAACGTTTATAGTGCTGTGATTTTTCTTTAAATTTCTTAATTATAAAATCGGTGATGAAATTAATTGGGCACACAAATCGAAGTGGTTTTGTCCTTTGCAGACTGTATTTAAATCATGAAAAACTTCTTTTAATAAAAATTAGAAAAAGAAAAAAACATTTTAATTCTAAATAAAGTAATGATAAGAAAGTAAAATTTTTTACTTGCGTCATCGTCTGACGTATTTAAAAAAAAGGTGTGGCTAAAACAAAACTATTGACATTTTATTGAGATCATATTCGTAAAGTTAATTTTAAATCCAGTTTTTTTTTCGATTTGACTTCATTATTTTTGACATCATCACTGAAACATTTAATATTTATTTGGAGAATCAATTTTCTTAATGTTCAAATAATTGCATTTTCATATTATAGCGATCTACAGTACAACTATGATTCAAGTAGATCAGCTTGAATTACTTCTAGTAGTAAATAGTGGTTATATCTTTATATTTGTTTCCCCCGACTTTGATAAACAATAACTAAATGTCAATAAATTAATATATTTGTTTTAATAGCTTAACATAAATGCGTCCAAAGTTATTTAGCATAAAATACTTTATAAATATATATTTATGTAATAAAGAATATTTTAAGGAAATGTATTCTGACTAAATAATTTTCCATCTTCATTCTTGGATTGGATATTTTGTTTTCCCCTTTGTATTATCTTATAGAAACGTGCGGTTTTTAAATTCGTTTGTTTACATTCTACCTTGTTTATGTTAATTTTGACCATCATATTAAATATTTATGTATTTTAGATAATAATAGTTTCATATGCAATCTTTGTGTCCATCTCGTTATAAAAGTTTTATGTTGTTTGAGACGTTTTTGAAAACTGCCCCTTAAAAAATCATAGATTGTAAATATGTAGACCATTTATTATCAGTACTTAAGAAGAGAATTTAATTTGGATTCAATTATGTTATAATATAAGGGCTTTAGGTTTTTTTAGGATATAAGAAACAACAACATTTATGCTTTACTAAAAATTTATTTTGAAAGTGCTTATTAAGAAATTATGTTAAATTAATTTTTAATATATTTAGTTTTTTTTTGTAAATAAGTTTCTGTTTTTGATGAATGAACGCTTAATAATTCATGTTATTATGCAACATTCCTACAGACTATTAGATTCATTAAAACCGGGATTACAGCATTTTTCAATTCGAACGCACTCACCATTGTTATTTCTTGCAAAACCAGGTTTGCAATAACATTTATCAGGTCTTTGTGCTGGTTTACATGGCCTGCATATGACATCTAGGAATATAATATCTGAACATTTAGGATCACAAATTCCTCTGTCGTTCTCTATATAAATTTCATTAGGTTTGCATTCTACAAATTACCAAAAAATAGATTTGTATTAGTTTAAGTAAAAATTTTGATACAAAAATAACATAAGTTTTACTTACTTGGTGGTGCTACATTTTGGCAGAGTACGGATATGATACATAATTGCAAAATTGAAAAAATTATTAAAAATTTCATATTTTTTAATTTTAATTAAAAAAAAACTTTGTAAAAGGTATGTACTTGAAAACAGTTAAAAATCTTTTGATGAATTTAAAAAAAATGAGCGATATTTAAATGAAAAATTGTGCCTAAAAATAATAATTTTTGACACTTTCATGTATGTACATACGTGTATTTAGGTCAATTCGTAGAAAAAAAACTGTACTTATTTGTTTTCTTTATTTTATGTGCTGTGTTAATTTAATTAATGTTCTTCATTTTGTTGTACTAATTCTGAAAGATTCGACTTCTATTAAAATTTTAAGATTCTATCTAAAAGCGTTCCGGTGATATGAAGACTGCAAAATCAAAAATTGTATTATTTTGTTATTTATTTGTAGAGGTTAAAAAAATGTTTTATTTTCTGACGTCTTTAGATCGAAAAATACTAAGTGAAACTTGAGATATAAATATTTTAAAATATTCCTTCTTCCAACTTTAAAGGGCTCCGTAGCTCCGTAACAATTATTAGATTAGTACCTAAAGCACGTTAACAACGAGGAAATAAAAAACTAAACTCATATTACCGACTTCTTTACATTCTAATATTATTTTGAAAACTGACACCAAAGACGATTTACAATATCTAAACACATTGCATTATTAATCTTGTTTTTAAACTTTTGACTGTGTGGTACAAATGAAAGTCAAACTAAAAAATCTAAGAGCTACTATAGTATTTATTACTAAAACGACAAAATTCGAAACTAATTCTGCAAATTTAGTAAAATTTTATTTAATTTTAAATGTAATTGTAAAATTAACGCTATCTTAATTTGAATACGAAATTATTCTCTTTTCGATGAAAAATAAAAATATGTTCTACTTAGCTGTAATGAATTTAGTAAATTATTAAATAAATATTTAATCAGGTTTTTTGACCTTTTGTTTCTAAAAAATGTTGGGAACTTGTGGTTTTCATGATTCATTTCATCTGTCTGTTTTTAAGACTTGTACAAAATTTGAGATAAATCAAAACTATATAAATATTATATTATAGGTTTAAAAAAATTTTGTCTATAAGATAATAGATGGCACTGAAATACAAAATATTTATGTTTTATAGTCTTATATACTATAGTATGTTTGACGGCCTAGCTGTCTGACGGCTTAGTGAAATTAATTGTTCCAGAAATTGAAGCTTAATCAATTATGATTAATAAATGACTTAGTGATGCCTTATGCCGCAAAATTATATGGCCATTTACTCGCAAAAAATTCGCACGCAAAAAACGCTTGTATTGCTACAATTTTTCTATAAATTCCTTATTTTTAAAATTTATAGTGAAATTTATTGGGGATACAAACCGAAATGTTTTTAACCTTTGCTTATCTATAATTATAATTTAGTAGTTTTCAGCCACACACTACGTATTATGAATTCCGTTTAGAGCTTTAAACATTGGCAACTACATATTTTTTACGATTTTTCTACTATAAAATACGTATAGGTTTAATTATAGATATTAATAATAAAACATAAACAACACATTTCATATTTACATTACACTATTATTACAGTAGTATGGTACCTACGATAGTCGGTAGTAGTAACAAAACGTACACAACAGAATACCAAAAAAAAAACACAAAATTATAAGAGACATTCTCACTTACTCTCTTTAAAATTGTGTATTATTTTTTCCTCTCGAGTCGACTCGACCTCAACGGCTCAACTCAACTATTCTTTGGCTATCTATAATATAATACACAAGATGTTGGCGAGACCTTGCCAACATGTAAAAAAATATATTTTATATCTATAATAAAACACTCACACTGAATGTAAACTAAACTGGCAATGATATTTCTGTATATTTATTTAATAATTTAAAATTTTATTACCAGAGACACAAATCTTTGACACAAAGTATTATCAAGAGACACAAACCGTTCATTAAAAATATAAATAAATTTAGTAAATATTATTACCAGAGACCAAATTTTCCACTAGAAGTATTACCAGAGACACAAACCGTTCATTAAAAGTGAGTACAGTCAAAAAAGGAAAAGTACATACTAAAAAAAAAATAAATTCAGCAAATTTTTAATTTTTAAATTTGACCGCCACGTCCGTTATAACTGGTCGCAGCGGTAAATTAAAAATAAATTATTGTTATTAATCTTCTGTTGGCGTTTTCAATCTTTGTTTTGGAAAAAAAAAATAAAAATAGGTACTCTTAATAAAATTAAAAGACCTAAAAGTGAAAAGAGCAAAGTTTGTAGTCAGTCTCATATTTATAAGAAACAAATAATAGGCCAATTTTATTCTTGATTTTGTTTTCACTATTATAAAAGCTGGTAAAAGCTTCGCAACAGACTTTAAAGTAGTTTTGTTTATTTAGGTTGGAATTTTGATTTTTTAAGCTGAATTTTTGATATAACATCAAATATTCGAATTTTTTTTAATAATATAAAATTCGGCAGACTTAGCTAATTATATTTCATAATAGAAATCAGAAACTTACTAAATATTATAGAAATGGATATTTTGCTTAAAAAAAAGAAAAAAATAACATAGAAAATATCAGTTTAGAAGCCTTCTCTCACAATAGATTCATAATTTTGTACAAATTTATTATTAGACCATTAAATAAATTAAAAAGCTGTCGAAAACGACCGTCACAAAAAAAAAGGCCCCGAAAATTTATGAAATTACATTATCAGAAACATGAATCTTTTATTAAATATATCAAAGACCTCTTCCAAAGTACATTTAAATAAAATAAATTCAGCAAATTTTTTTCAAGCAATAAAAAAATAAACGCAAAAGACTTGAAAGTAGTTTTGATAATTAAAGTAATTTCGCGGCGAAAACAACTGTTTTTCATCGACATAAAAAATTTTTTTTAAAACTAAAGAAAAATAGAGAGTCTGGTAAAATTTTAACAAATATTAAAATTATTTCGATTATTGGTATTGTTTTAAATGTAACAAAAAAAAAAAAATGTCGTAGCGGTTGGTGTTGGTTGGTTTTTCGCCGGTTTTTATTGTGCACTTTATACATGTGTTTCAAACAATTTTTGAGATATCGGCACGAACTTTTACCGTGAATGTGTTTTTAGCTTGGACCATTTTTTCTCAATGATTAAAAAACTGTCAAAAATTACCGCCACGAAAAAACGGCGAGAAAAAATTAATAAACTGTACCTAACATTTTTAATTTTATGTGTTTAGATTTGTTTTATGTTTTTTTTCTATTACAAGTAAGTAAGTGATTTCAACATTTTTTTAATGATGTTGATGTAAAAATGAAATTTTTAGGTAATATATTAAGGGAGTCAGTATGATACCGCAAATGTTTTTGAATCTATAGAAATTGTGCAATTGCACAGGGGATTTTCTAGTATGTATACAATGTAGTATTACTTTAACTTATGCATGTATAAAGAAAAAATTTAAAAATTGATAAAAATCATCATTTTTCACAATATGTATTGAAATTTTAAATAATGATGAATGATATTGATCTGATATTAATAATCAATATGTATCTAAGCATGCATTTATGTATGATCAGCCGCGGGCAGAGTTTCTTTAAAATTCAAATACATATATAATTGTTTTGGTTTCGTACTTTCCTATTAAATTGTTGCATTTATGTACGAATGTTTGTATATTATTTGGAGCGATTAGAAAACTGTTCTAATTGTATTGTATATTTTGAATTAAATTTCTTCTCATATAAGTACTAAAATTTTAGTATACAGCAGTTCTTACAACCAATTAAATTTGAATAATTTTTTATTTTTAAATATTTTGTACCTATGTATGTCAATTTTATGCAGGGTTACCATTTGTACAATTGTGGTAATATTTTCACGGTTTTCTCCCCCTCTGTACCATGTACAATCTTAATCAAGAATTGTACGCCAAATATACGGTTTTTCCAGATTTTAAAGTTTTTACATTAGGGCAAGGTAAAACGAACAACGTGATTTATAAAAAAATTTAACTGAATTTTGCTCCAAACTTTGTTTGTGCATTTACGAATTTTTTACGGAAACCTATTCCGTTTTCCCCACTTACCTTTAAAATATTTATTTCATACTCGATAAATAAATAGACATAATAGTCCTCACTCATAATACCAAATAATCTAAATATACGTACACCAACTACAGGCTCTTTATACAGTTTTGGCGTTATTTTAAAAATAATTTCAGTTAGTGTTTTGACGAATTTGGTTTTGGATTGTACTTTTTCAATATTTGTACTATTTTCCTAAACTGCAACTGACTATTATATGAATTGGGATTCAACATAGAATTTGACTACTCATTAACAGGGGCCCCTAGTTGTATTATATTATTGTGGATTTTTTCAAATTAAATCACTAAAATTATGAAAAACTACTTTTAATTATAATTTTAGAAACAAAAACCACTTGATTCTAAATAAAGTAATGATAAGAAGGAACATTTTTTTACTTGTGTGATCTTCTGACTTATTTAAAAAAAGGTTGTGACTAAAACAAAAAAATTGAGATTTTATTGAGATCATATTCGTAAATTTAATTTTAAATCCAGTTTTTTTTCGATTTGACTTCATTATTTTTAACATCATCACTGAAACATTTAATATTTATTTGGAGAATCAATTTTCTTAATGTTCAAATAATTGCATTTTCATATTATAGCGATCTACAGTACAACTATGATTCAAGTAGATCAGCTTGAATTACTTCTAGTAGTAAATAGTGGTTATATCTTTATATTTGTTTCCCCCGACTTTGATAAACAATAACTAAATGTCAATAAATTAATATATTTGTTTTAATAGCTTACCATAAATGCGTCCCAAGTTATTTAGCATAAAATACTTTATATATATGTATGTATGTAATAAAGAATATTTTAAGGAAATGTATTCTGACTAAATAACTTTCCATCTTATTCTTGGATTGGATATTTTGTTTTTCCCTTTGTATTATCTTATGGAAACTTGCGGTTTTTAAATCCGTTGGTTTACATTCTACCTTGTTTATGTTAATTTTGACCATCATATTAAATATTTATGTATTTTAGATAATAATAGTTTCATATGCAATCTTTGTGTCCATCTCGTTATAAAAGTTTTATGTTGTTTGAAACGTTTTTGAAAACTGCCCCTTAAAAAATCATAGATTGTAAATATGTGGACCATTTATTATCAGTACTAAGGAAGATAATTTAATTTGGATTCAATTATGTTATAATATAAGGGCTTTAGGTTTTTTTAGGATATAAGAAACAACAACATTTATGCTTTACTAAAAATTTATTTTGAAAGTGCTTATTAAGAAAATATGTTAAATTAATTTTTAAAATATTTAGTTTTTTTTTGTAAATAAGTTTCTGTTTTTGATGAATGAACGCTTAATAATTCATGTTATTATGCAACATTCCTACAGACTAATAGTTCCTTTAATACCGGGATTACAGCATTTTTCAAATAAAACGCACTCACCATTGTTATTTCTTGCAAAACCAGGTTTGCAATAACATTTATCAGGTCTTTGTGCTGGTTGACATGGCCTACATAAGACTCCTAGGAATAGAATTTCGAAACATGTAGGATCACAAAGTCCTTTGTCGTTCTCTATATATATTTCATTAGGTTTACATTCTACAAATTACCAAAAAATAGATTTGTATTAGTTTAAGTAAAAATTTTGATACAAAAATAATATAAGTTTTACTTACTTGGTGGTGCTACATTTTGGCAGAGTACGGATATGATACATAATTGCAAAATTAAGCAAATTATTAAAAATTTCATATTTTTTAATTTTAATTACAAAAAAACTTTGTAAAAGGTATGTACTTGAAAACAGTTAAAAATCTTTTGATGAATTTAAAAAAAATGAGCGATATTTAAATGAAAAATTGTATATCTAAAAATAATATTATTTGACCTTTTTATATGACATATGTACATGTATTTAGGCCAATTTGTAGAAAAAACAACTGTACTTATCTGTTTTTTTTTATTATATGTGATGTGTTAATTTAATTTTATCCATTGGTGCAGTGGTTGAAGCAGCGCTTCTCATTCATAAGGGTATGAGAGGTCTCGGGTTCGATTCCCGGCTGGGTACAATAATTATAATATAAAAAAAAAAAATATTCATATATCGCAATATATAAATACTTAAATAGTTAAATATGTCACATAAGATCTCGTACACCCCACATTCCTACGAGGACACAGGGGTTATAGCTACCTGGCACATTTATGTACCACCGTAACTGTATATAAACAAATAAGTTTGAAATTTTATTAAAAATAAAATTTAAGGACTGGCGAAATATTTTCTAGTATACTTTGAATTTTGCCATATATTTCAATTAATATGTAAACCCCTTGTACATCGAGTCGATAAAATAACATAATGTATTTTTATTTTTTATTTTTTTATTTTTTGTTTCCTTAAGGGAGATAGTGAAGAAGTGATATTTTACGAATTTCTTCTGATTTAAGTCTATGTCTACCCATTTAAAACAAAAAAAATTTTCTTTAGCTTACCTGTGTTTGCTTACCAACTTTCTTAGCTTCGAACACTTTTAATAAACTTATTATAATATTTGTGGGTATATAAAATTTTTAATATAGCTACCTAAATATCTATATTTGATATAATTTATAATTATATTGTTTAAAAATTTGATATAATTTAATATTATATTATTTAAAATATACAAAATAAACAAAACGTTATAAAATATACAAATATATACAAAATACTTTAACTTCTTTTTAAAATTAAAAAATTCTAAATTTATATCAAAAATTATAAAAACTTAGTTGCAATTTTCAAAAAGATTGTTAAACAATCCGCCAAAATTAATATTAATATGATTCATGTATCACCAATTTATTCCAAAAATATGCGCGAGTTACGTCATCTGCCTAACAGCCTAACATAGTTATAAGTATAATTACTAACCTTGAAATTCTAATTTGTTAACTGTAAAATTCATTTATTTTATTATATGTTGTTCACCTTTTTGTACAGACGCAATGTCAGCAAAATTAAATTAAATCAAAATAAAAACCAATAACTATTGGGAAACTTTTAATTATAACTTTCCCATGATTCAAATTTCTTTTTATATAAAATATGTTTCGCTGACAATGCATCCTTTTTAATATAAATACCTGTAGCATTCTAATTAACGATTAATTAATATTTTACCTAGTAAAAGAAAACTCAAATAAAGTTAATTAAAAAATATAATTTGGTTTTTTTTTTATTATTTTTAAAAACCAAAGTTATAACTGGCGCAGTCGTGCAGATTTTTTTAAGCAATCGAACTATTAAAACGACGGTTTATCGTTTGTAATATGTTCATTTAAATACAAAGTTATAATTAAATCGACGGTTTATCGGTTAACAATTATAAAAAAAAAAACGAACTGTGAACAATTAATTTTAAGAAACAAATAAATAAATAGAAACAAATAAGTGCTTTTAAAAAATCGAACTTAAATTAAAAGTGTTGATTAATTCTAAGTATTTAAAACTTAAAATTAAATCTAAAATAAATCTAATATCTTAAAAACCATAATCTTAATATAAACTTAAAGTTCTTTAATAAAACTAAACTTTAACTAAAAGAAAAAACTAAGTTAAATAAGTTAAAATTTTTAAACAAAAAAGTAACATTTAAAAATTAAATTAACTAATTATATAGAAAAATATTAAATAAATAGAAACAAATAAGTAAGTAATTATTTTTCTTTTCTAACATTTTTTGTTTCGATTTATTGAATATTATCAAATAAAATTTTTTTTCGCATTTAATCAAATTTAAATAATTAATGTCAAAAAGACAAATCCCTTATCCTTCATCCCTAATCGAGAAAATTAAAACCGAAATGAACAATATCGGCTTTAGAGATTGAGCTTGAGCTTATGTCGAGCTTCCGACATAATGACCGAACCCCGTGCTCCAACTGTTACTAGAACAGACATTTTTAATTCATTGCGTGTACCTGACGCAGTTAGAGACCTACCCAAATATGAAGGTAATCCTAGATTACTTTTTGATTTTATTAACAATGTCGAAGAGATATTGTCTATAATTTCCTGTACGGTAGGAACCGTACAGGAAATAGACTTTTACTAAGAACAATTAGAAATAAAATTGTTGGTCCTGCCAACGAAGTCTTAAATATGTACGGAACTCCTATGATTTGGAAAGATATAAAAGAAAATCTGATTCTCCATTATTCGGATAAGAGAAATGAAACATCACTTATCAAGGACTTGCACAAACTTAGACAAAATAACTCGACAGTAGAAAAGTTTTATACTGAAGTAATTGAAATCCTAGCTAACATGAATAATCATGTTAACATTCATGAAAACAACCCAAATGTAATATCAACTAAAAAAGTTTTATTTGAAGAGATGAGTCTTAATACCTTCCTATCAGGATTAAGAGAACCTCTTGGCGTAACTATTAGGACTATGAGACCCACTAGTTTAGCCGAAGCTTTTTCGTTCTGCATAAAAGAACAAAATATCTTTTATTCGAAACCTTTAATTCCAAATAATAGAACAAATGATAATAATAATAAACCAAACAATAATGAAAATCCACAACAAAACAATAGAACGACCAATTTCAGAAATCAACCTAAACCAATTCAATCATTCCCAAATCAAAATTACCCAATAAGACAAACATTGCAAAATAATTCTTCATCATATCAACCTTTTAATACTGCAATTCGACATAACCAAATTCAGTCGAATTCATCCAATTTTCCAAGAAATCTCAATAGAACAGAACCTATGGACACTACTGGAAGTCTTAGAAATTTTCCTGTTCAACCCTATCACACCCAAAGCAATAATAATAATAATTTTAACAGACCATATTATAATTTAAATAATAATAGTTTTAATAGACAAACGAACCAAACAGTTAATAATAATAATTTCTTTAAACAAATTGGACCACCAAGATTTACTAGTAAAGAATTTTTTCACATATCCGATAACAGAGATATCGATAATTGTTCTTATAAATCAAATTCGAATGACAAAAAATAATCAATTCTTGAAAAAAAATTCTTGAAAATCAATTTAAAACAATAATGTATTCGAAAAAACTGAATGAATGAAAAAATATTTTTTTTTTTGTTTTTTTATGATTATTTTCTTTCCCTCCGTCGTCCGTACGTAATGTATTTTTGTTCGAAAAAAAAAAATATTTTCAATTAGAAAATATATCTATACTGTATACATTATAGCTATGTATATTTTATTTTTCTATAATAAACCACATCCAACACAACACTTTAAATTGAATGCGTTTGTCACACATTATTTTTCTAGACCAAATTTGGGTATGGTTTGGATTAACGTCCGCGTCCGATTGTAATGAAATTTATTATAACGACATTTAACGGTAACGTCACCAACATTTCATAGAAGACCATTTTGATTGACAAGGTCATTTGAAGGTCAAATTGATTATTTGAAAATGTTCCTATTATTTTATAGTATTTCATTTTAACAGTTATATTTTTCGTCTACGATAATATACAGGAACCATTTTCTACATAATACTATCTTTAATATAAAACTTATTCTTTTCAACCTCTTTTCAACAGCATATAACAAGTATGGTAAGACTTGTCAAATAGTCCTACCAGAGGACACAAATGCGAAATTGAAACAAGAACTTTAATAAAAAATACATTTCTATACTTGATTTCTCATACATTTATTTTACCTGTTTGTTTTTTCTTGAAATATGTAAAAAAAAATGCAATTAGAATCGATTTTAGAGTTGGATTCAAAATCAGGATTGCAGATTTTTCCACAATATTTATACATATGTATTCGTGAGATTCTGAATTAGGAGGGATTTTGGATTTGGATTCAAAATCAGGTTTGCCGCTTTTTCCGGAATATTTATACATATGTATATGTGAGATTCTGAATTAGGAGGCATTTTAGAGTTGGATTCAAAATCAGGGTTTCAATAGGGAGTTTCCCGATTTCTAAATTTTTATTTCTTGCAATATGCATGTAAAAAATTAAAAATAAACAATAGAAAAAATTAGTGTAAAAATTTATCATAAATTTAAGTCTATTAAACTTACTTACTACTTATTGTAATATAATAAAATTTGAATTGTTTATGTGTATGTTTAATTATATTTATTTATTCATACGTATGTATTATATTTATTATAGTTTATAATATATACATATATAATATAATAAATAATTATATTTTTATTTAAACTACAAAATAGAGAATGCAATTTTTTTTATTAAAATTCAGTGCTTGAATCATTGTTTCAATATCGTTTTTTACCCTTCTGTGAGACTAAATTTTGTAGAATACATATATTATGTTCGTGCAAAAATCATAGATTTGACGCAGTTAACTTTACCCTCTTCTTCATTTTTTGGTGATGTAATGTGTTTTGCTTCTATTACGTGTTAAGATAATCCTGTAATTTGATAGTTTTTATTTATCTTAGTTTTATATGTTAATGCTTTTTTGTAATAAACATTTTTTTTTTGGTCTGCTTATGTAAGCTCAGTTATACTCAATATATTCTTTACATTTGAAAACATAAAATAAGCGATTTAAAATTTATATTAAATCGAGATAAAAATATTATAAATATTTTCAAATATAGTATTTAAATAGATCGCTATATGA